>CM065742.1:9922961-9925461 GCA_033310375.1 Conus canariensis | reverse complement strand
CCATCATGTTCAGCACTGTTCATTTCACATAGCAATGCCCTTTATTGGGCAGAATTTGTTCACCTGTGCTTCACGTCAGTCTGGATAGATGTAGGAACGTCAGTGCAGTGCTGTCATTTGCATTGAAATCAAGGGCAATTTGGAAAATTAAAGTTAGAACTTTGTACCGAACAATATTAAGGATGGCGAGAACTGTAGTCTGTACTGTGATACTGTCAATCCCTGATTCTCAAGGCACAATCACGCTTACAAATGGGTTAGTACCGGGTATAATGTTTTCCGTTATCACTTTTGGAAAATACATGAATATGTACACGACATAAAATTATTGGAACGTGGAAATTGTAATGGAAGCGAATGGATAAACCTGTGTGATGACATTTCTTTATTATGTTCATTATGGAGGCATGCTTACCACCGTTTTACTCCTCGACTCTCGTGTTTCTACTCTCGCAACCTCTTCGTCTCTGCCTATGTTTGTCTGTTTGTCTGTCTGTCTGTCCGTCCGTCTGCCTGTTTGTCTCTCTCTCTCTCTGGTCTGTCTGTCTGTCTGCCAGTCTGTCTCTGTCTGTCTCTGTCTCTGTCTGTGTGTCTCTTCACAAAACAGACGGTTCTCTCCTGTTGTTGTATGATGTACACGTTCGACGTTATACATAAGCAATGAACCACTTCATTTTGAATCAAAAACTTCATTAAACACTCACTCGACTAACTTTAAAGTCTCTATTTCCCACTTAGTCTGCCTGTCTGTCGGTCGTTCTCTCTATCTAACTTTCTCTCACTCACTCTCTCTCCTCTCTCTCTCTCTCTCTCTCTCTCTCTCTCTCTCTCTGTTCGTGTGCCTGTCTGTCTGTCTGTCTGTCTGTCTCTCTCTGTCTCTCTCTCTGTCTCTCTCTTTGTCTCTCTCTCTCACTCTCTCTCTCTCTTCTCTCTCTCTCTCTCTCTCTCTCTCTCTCTCTCTCTCTCTCTCTGTGCGCGAGCACACCCGTTTATCTCTCTCCTGTACTTTTACGATGTGTCTTTACGTTCAAAGTTATGTTTTGTGCATGTATGGACAGCTTGAACAAGTGTACACATGTTTTGTCAATGCTTTCAAGCGTGCGCGTGCGTGTCACACGTAGATGTAGAATGTGCAACAAGCAAGTCGTTGCAGTTGTTGGTTTTCAGACAAAGTGAGGTGGGGACTTAAAAATAGGAAAGAAGAATAAAGAAGAAAAAATGAAAGGAAGAAAAGAAAGAAAGAGAGACAGACAGAAACAAAGAGACAAGATATGAACTCTATAGGGATTGCTGATGAATACAAAGCAGGACTGCCTGTTCTGGTAGTCGTTTCTACCTGCTGTTTCCTTTCTCTCTCTCTCTCTCTCTCTCTCTCTCTCTCTCTCTCTCTTCTCTCTCTCTCTCTCTCTCTCTCTTACTGATTGGTGACTTCAACATGATGTCTAACAGGGTTTCTGGACCGTCTAGAGGGACGAAAGATAGTCATTGGCCGAGGCAGAGGGAGAGGGAGACGTGACGTCATGGACCATCAACCTCATCGCCCAGGTCACAGGACAGGGGACCCCGACCTCCCCTTCCCCACTCCCAAAGCCTCTCCACCCCCTGCTACTGTCACTCCTCTCTCTACACCTGCTACCAATGCTCCCCCCACCTCCACTCGTCCGGCCCCCTCTCCGGCGGTTTGTACCTCTGCCCCCTCCACTACTATTTCCCCCACCTCTGGTTTGTCTCCCCAAGACGATCCACCCAGAGGTAGAGGCAGAAGGTAGAGGCGCTGGAGGCTTAGCGCCACAATTCCATCTGCCCCATCTCACAACCCCCCACCCACCTCCATAACCTCCTCCACCCCACGCCCCTGCACTGGGCAGAGAGTGGAACAGCAGAAGGACAGCAGTGGAAGGTAGGTCATGTTTGTGTCTGTCTTCCCACACCCTGCCCCTTCCCCTTTTTACCTGATGCACAATGAGTTTTGTCCTGAAAGTCAACTGTTTCTCTGAAAGTTTGTTACTCTTGTGATACCGCAGTTCATCTTCAATGCCTTTAAGAACAGACAGTGTGTGTGTTGTGTGTGTGTGTGTGTGTGTGTGTGTGTGTGTGTGTGTGTGTGTGTGTGTGTGTGTGTGTGTGTGTGTGTGCGCGCGCGCGCGCGCGGCGCTGCGTGCGTGCGTGCGTGTTGTGTGTGTGTGTGTGTGTGTGTGTGTGTGTGTGTGTGTGTGTGACCATTGCTTTCTTCTATTGGACACACTGACCACTGCTTTCGTCTTCTGAGTCAGACTGACAACTACAGTCTCCTGTTGATCAACCTGACCACTGTAACTGACCACTGCGTTCTTGTGTTTGCACAGAAAAGGCAAGAAGCGTCCTGACAGAGCCATTTACGTCACCCCACAGAGGAGAGGGGAGGCCAGGACGACGGCCGATGAAACGTCCTCATCAACAGACGACAGCGGCAGGGCTGAGAACGGCATCACAAGGACAGTGTATTTCGACACCAAAGAGG
>CM065742.1:9912961-9915461 GCA_033310375.1 Conus canariensis | reverse complement strand
TCTGTGGTCAACGTTCCCAAGAAGTCAGTCTTGTTCAGACAGTAGACAGTAGACGACATCATAAGACAGACTGTGTCGCAAGTGTTGTGTGGAGTGAAATTTCCTAATCACGACGTTATTGTGAAAAATGGGTAAGTACATGCCAAGTTATTATTTTCTATTGATTATGATGCAGTTCAAGGGTTATTTTTGTTGTGTCCTGTTGAATTTCATACTTTCAAAGGAAAATGTAGAACAAATTCTGTTTGTGCTGTGGAGCTGAATGATGTGAAAGTGGTTATATTACGCCACACGTGTTATTCTTTGATCACATTATTTTGATGCAGAATATTTTTCAATCTGAATGATGTTCTTTTTTTATTTATTCTCAAGTAACAAAAAAGTCTTCTACTTTTATTTTCCCGTTTTTCCATGGTTACCTATGAATCAGTTCCGTATTGTATCATTTTATATCATAACCGTTTCTTCTACACGTCTGTTCCATCATGTTCAGCACTGTTCATTTCACAAAGCAATGCCCTTTATTGGGCAGAATTTGTTCACCTGTGCTTCACATCAGTCTGGATAGATGTAGGAACGTCAGTGCAGAGCTTTCATTGCAGTGAAATCGAGTGTAATTGGGAAAATTAAAGTAAAAACATTGAACCGAACGACATGTATGATGGTGAGAACTGTGGTCTGGACCGTAATATTCTGTCTCATGCTTCAATCCCTGATTCTCAAGACACAGTCATGCTTACAAATGGATTGGTGCCAGGTATAATGTTTTCCATTATCACTTTTGGAAAATACACGATTATGTACATGACAGAACAGTACTGGAGCGTGGAAATTGTTGTAGAAGCGAATGGATAAACCTGTGTGATGACATTTCTCTATTATGTTCATTATGGGAATATCCTTTCCACCTTTTTACTCCTCGACTCTCATGTTTCTACACTGACTTTCGCGACCTCTTCGTTTCTGTCTACGTCTGTTTGTCCATCCGTCTGCCTGTCTGTCTGTCTGTCTGTCTGTTTGTCTGTCTCTGTGTCTGTCTGTCTGTCTGTCTGTCTGTCTGTCTGTCTGTCTCTCTCTCTCTCTCTCTCTCTCTCTCTCTCTCTCTCTCTCTCTCTCTCTTCACAAAACAGACGGTTCTCTCCTGTAGTTGTATGATGTGCATGGCCGACATTATGGTAAACAATGAAGCACTCCATTTTGAATCGAAAACTTTATGAAGATACTCTCTGGACTAACTTTAAAGTCTCTATTTCCTACTTAGTCTCTCTCACTCTCTTTATCTCTCTCTCTCTTGTTCTCTCTCTCTCTCTCTCTCTCTCTCTCTCTCTCTCTCTCTCTCTTCGCGTCTCTGTCTGTCTGTCTGTCTGTCTTCTGTCTCTCTCTCTCTCTCTTTTGTGTGTGTGTGTGCGTGCGCGCGCAGGGCACACCCGTTTATTTCTCTCCTGTACTTTTACGATGTATGTGCAATGTTCAAAGTTATGTTTTTGTGCATGTATGGACAGCTTGAGCAAGTGTACACTGTGTTTGTCAATGTTTTCGTAGTTGCAGTTGTTGGTTTTCAGAAAAGGCGAGCTGGGGATTGAAAAATACGAAAGAAGAATAAAAACGAAAAAAGAAACAAAGAAAGAAAAGAAAGAAAGACACACAGAAAGGAAGGACCAGATATGCATTCGATAGAGACTGCCAATAAACACAGAGCAGGACTGCCTGTTCTGGTTGTCGTTTCTACCCACTGCTATATTCTCTGTCTCTGTCTCTGTCTGTCTCTGTTTCTGTCTGTCTCTCTGTCTGTCTGTCTGTCTGTCTGTCTGTCTGTCTGTCTCTCTTCTCTCTCTCTCTCTCTCTCTCTCTCTCTCTCTCTCTCCTCTCTGATTGGTGTCTTCCATATGATGTCCGACAGGGTTTTGGACCGACCAGAAAGGCCAAAGAGAGTCATTGGCAGAGGCAGAGGGAGAGGGAGACTTGCCACGGGTGTCCATCCTGTGAGACCAGGTCACAGGACTGGGGACCCCGACCTCCCCTCCCCTGCTCACAAACCCTCTCCACCATCCGCTACCGATGCTCCCACCTCCTTCACTCGTCCGGCTCCCTCTCAAGCAGTTTCTACCTCTGCACCCTCTACCACTATTTCCCCCACCGGGGTTTTCACTCCCAAAGTGGATCCACCCAGAGGTAGAGGCAGAGGTAGAGGGCGCTGGAGGCTTAACGCCACAGATCCCCCTGCCCCATCTGTCAGTCCCACACCCACCTCCACAACCTCTTCCACCCCACCCCCCTCCCCTGGGCAGAGAGTGGAACAGCAGGACAGCAGTGGAAGGTACGTCATGTTTGTGTTTGTCTTCCCACACCCTGCCCCTTCCCCTTTTTACCTGATGCAGAATGAGTTTTGTCTTGAGGGTCTACGGTCTCTCTGAATGTTTGTTGTTCCAGTGATATGCAGTTCATCTTCAACGTCTTTAAGAACAGACAGGTGTGTGTGTGTGTGGTGTGTGTGTGTGTG
>CM065742.1:9900461-9902961 GCA_033310375.1 Conus canariensis | reverse complement strand
ACGGACCTACCCGTGGGAACTAAGGGGAGGGTACAAGGAAAGACGGGGTGGATTGGGGGGAAGGAGGGGGCGAGGTAAGGAGAGATGAGGGGGAGGAGAGGGAGTACCATGTGTACAGGTGATAACACTTCTTTCCCACCCACTACCCTCTCATTCCCCCCCACGCCACCTCCCCCTCTTATCCTGCCTTGAGTCAAACCCCTCCACCCTCTCACCTAAGTCCTTGATAGGAGGGACACGCGTGATTGCACCGTGTCACTGAACCACGTGACTCTGCTGTCGCTGGTCTGTGGTCAACGTTCCCAAGAAGTCAGTCTTGTTCAGACTGTGGACAGTGGACGACATCATAAAACAGACTGTGTCGCAAGTGTTGTGTGGAGTGAAATTTCCTAATCACGACGTTTATTGTGACAATGGGTAAGTACATGCCAAGATATTATTTTCTATTGATTATGATGCAGTTCAAGGGTTATTTTTGTTGTGTCCTGTTGAATATTATACTTTCAAAGGAAAATGTAGAAAAAATTCTGGTTGTACTGTGGAGCTGAATGATGTGAAAGTTGTTATATTACGCCACACGTGTTATTCTTTGATCACATTATTTTGATGCAGAATATTTTTCAATCTGAATGATGTTCTTTTTTATTTATTGCTTAAGTAACAAAAAAGTCTTCTACTTTTATTTTCCAGTTTTTCCATGGTTACCTATGAATCAGTTCCGTATTGTATCATTTTATATCATAACCGTTTCTTCTACACGTCTGTTCCATCAATTTCAGCCCTGTTCATTTCACAAAGCAATGCCCTTTATTGGGCAGAATTTGTTCACCTGTGCTTCACATCAGTCTGGACAGATGTAGGAACGTCAGTGCAGAGCTTTCATTGCAGTGAAATCGAGTGTAATTGGGAAAATTAAAGTAAGAACATTGAACCGAACGACATACATGATGGTGAGAACTGTGGTCTGGACTGTAATATTCTGTCTCATGCTTCAATCCCTGATTCTCAAGACACAGTCACGCTTACATATGGATTGGTGCCGGGTATAATGTTTTCCATTATCACTTTCGGAAAATACACGATTATGTACACGACAGAACAGTACTGGAGCATGGAAATTGTTGTAGAAGTGAATGGATAAACCTGTGTGATGACATTTCTCTATTATGTTCATTATGGAGATATCCTTTCCACCTTTTTACTCCTCGACTCTCATGTTTCTACACTGACTTTCGCGACCTATTCGTTTCTGTCTACGTCTGTTTGTCCATCCGTCTGCCTGTCTGTCTGTCTGTCAGTCTCTGGTCTGTCTGTCTGTTTGTCTGTCTCTGGTCTGTCTGTCTGTCTGTCTGTCTGTCTGTCTGTCTCTCTCTCTCTCTCTCTCTCTCTCTCTCTCTTTAATGTTGATGATAATGATTATTGTTTTAATCGACCAATTTCAAAAGAGGAAGTTATTTTAGCAATTAGAAAGATTAAAATGAAAAAAGCTGCTGGACCGGATGGAATAATTGGAGAGTTGTTAAAAAGTGCAGGTGATTGTGTTGCAGATTTCTTTGTCATATTCTTTAATGCTTTGTTTCAGAAAGGTATATTCCCTGACACATGGACAGAAAGTATTGTATTTCCTCTGTATAAAAAAGGTGATGTCAACAATCCTAACAATTACAGGGGCATTTCGCTATGCAATATTAGTAGTAAAATTTATAGTACAGTTATTAATCATCGTTTACAAGAGTGGGTTGAAGAAAATAACATTACTGGGGAATATCAAGCAGGATTCAAAAAGAACTATTCGACTATTGATCACATGTTTACTTTGTTAGCTCTTGTTCAAAAACAGTTCTCTTTCGACAGAAAATTATACGTTGCATTTATTGATTTTGAAAAAGCTTTTGATACTATAAACAGGAAAATTCTTTGGTCAGTTCTAGTAAAAAATGGTATAAGAGGTAATCTATACCATTGCATTAAAAGTATGTATAATAATGTTAAAGTTAAGGTACGGTGTGGTTATAAATTAACTGATTTTATCATGTGTACTTACGGTGTTAAGCAAGGTGATGTGTGCAGTCCGGTTTTATTTTCTTTGTTTATTAATGAACTTGCCATAGAAATAATTCAAAATGGTAAACATGGTGCAATGTTTACAATCGACTATTTTGAGCTCTTTATCCTACTACTCGCAGATGATGTTGTACTGTTATCAGAGACAATGATTGGTTTGCAAACCCAGTTAAATAGTCTGCAACGCGCAGCTTTTTCTCTCGATTTGAAAGTGAATTTAAGTAAGAGCAATATAATTGTGTTCAGAAAAGGTGGTTATTTAGCAGCAAGAGAACATTGGACGTATAACCATGCTGTGATGCCTGTGGTAAATGCTTATAAATACTTGGGTATATTGTTTTCAACAAAACTCAGCTTCACATTAGCATGCAATGACCTGGTAAGTAAAGCAAAGAAAGCTCTGCTTTGTATTATGAGAAAACTTCATGTTTTGAAT
>CM065742.1:9885461-9890461 GCA_033310375.1 Conus canariensis | reverse complement strand
TTTTTTCGTGGTTCTTCTTTTTTTTTTTTTTTTTTTTCTAGAAGAGGTTCACTACTCCCTGCAGTATTTTGAAAGCAACCTTTTTTTTTTTGTAAGAATGGCATACAAGCTCCGCCGAAGCAAGGCCTGTAGTCACCGTCTGAAATAACCTTTTTGTGTTTTTGTGTGTTTACATTGAATGTTAATTTGTCATGTTTTGTATGCTACTTGTTCACATGTTTGAGTTTTTCGTTTCAATACAATATAAAACAGAACAGGGTTTGCTAAAACATAGGGGGAAAGTGTTACTCACAATGACAATTATTAAATGAGTAGTCTCTCAATAGCCTCAGCAAATGTACAAGGCCTTGGAAATTTTCAGAAAAGAAGGGATGTTTTCCAATTTCTTAGACAGAAACGAAACTCTATATACTATTTACAAGACACTCATTTCACACAAAAGCTAGAGAAACAAATAAGAGCCGAATGGGGATATGATTGTTATTTCGCTTCACATACGTCACAATCAAGGGGGGTTGCAATATTATTTAATAATAATTTTGATTTCAAGGTGAAAACAGTTATTAAGGACACAGAGGGTAATTACATTATCATTATTATTCGCACTATGGAAAAAGAATTAGCCCTTGTAAACGTTTATGGTCCAAACACTGACACTCCCCAATTTTACACAGATTTACAAAGTAAAGTTCAAACAACTGACTTACGACGGAATCATTTTTGGAGGGGACTGGAACATAGTTTTAAATCCAGCATTAGATTATTACAATTATAAACATAACAATAACACAAGAGCTCAAGAAAAGGTGATAGAACTGTCAAATGAAATGGAATTAATAGACGTATGGAGAGAAATCAATCCAGAAACACTAAGATACACATGGAGAAGACCAAACCCACCACAACAAGCTAGACTAGACTTTTTTCTTATCTCAGAAAAACTTAATCTCCAATGTACGTGATGCTGATATAAACATTGGTTATAGAAGTGATCATTCTCGCATCTCAATAACATTAGATTTTAGAGAGGACACAAAATCGAGAAATTTTTGGAAGTTTAATGCATCACTGCTAAGAGATGAAAGATATGTGGATCTTATTAATGAAACTATCAAAAATACAAAAGAACAATATGCTGCATTAATATACGAAAGAAAAGAAATTGATAATATCCCTTTAGAAAACCTCTGTCTTACTATTTCAGATCAGTTGTTCTTAGACACTTTGTTTATGGAAATAAGAAAAGCGTCAATGGAATATAGTGCAAGAAAGAAAAGAGAAAACGCACAGGCAGAAAAGAAATTAGAAGAAGAAATATCAATCCTAGAAAACAAACTTAGCAAAACAATTGAAGAACAGCATCAACTACACAATAAAAGAGAAGATCTTGCAGCACTGAGGAAATCAAAAATACAAGGAATATTAGTAAGAAGCAAAGCGAGATGGGCTGCAGAAGGGGACAAGATAACTAAATACTTTTGTAACCTTGAAAAAAGACACTACATTAGTAAGCAAATGTATAAAGTCATTTCAAAAGATGGAAATTGCCTCGAAAAGACAGAGGATATCCTACAAGAAACTAGAGATTATTATGAAAACCTATATACCGAAAAAGAATGTAAAGACACAGATTTAGAAAACTACGTTAATAACCTTCCAAAAACTGACAGAAACAGAAGCAGCCTCACTTGAAGGTAAGCTTACTCTTGGGGAAGCATCACAGGCACTCAAAAACATGAAAAATGGAAAAAGCCCTGGAACAGATGGGATGACCGCAGATTTTCTTAAATTTTTCTGGAAAAAAATAGGTGTTCTAGTTGTTCGTAGTCTAAATGAGGGCTTTGAACAGAAACAGATGTCGATTACACAGAGAGAAGGTATCATAATTTGTCTCCCTAAGGGAGATAAACCTAGAGAGTATTTGAAAAACTGGCGTCCCATTTCCCTTCCTAATGTTACTTACAAAATAGGATCGTCATGCATCGCAAATAGAATTAAATCAGTTTTGCAAAAACTAATAAATGAAGATCAGACAGGGTTTATCAGTGGCAGATATATTGGTGACAATGCAAGACTTATTTATGATGTAATCTATTACCTAAAGAAAAAGAACTTGCCAGGACTTTTAGTTTCACTAGATTTTGAAAAAGCTTTCGACTCCATTAACTGGAAATATATGCATAAAGTAATGAAAGTCTTTGGATTTGGGAATGACATTTGTAACTGGATAAAAGCTTTTTATACTAATATAAAATCTTCAATCATTGTGAATGGAAAAGCGTCGCAAAACTTCCCTATCAAACGCGGATGTAGGCAAGGAGATCCAATATCTCCTTACTTGTTTATTTTATGTGCAGAACTATTGGCATGTAAGATAAGAGAAAATCAAACCATACAAGGCATACAGCTGTCAGACACGCAATGTAAAATCAGTCAATTTGCAGACGACACAGTGCTATTTCTAGAAGGAGATAAAAAATCATATGAAACAACTTTTAAAATCCTCCAAGAGTTTGAATGTATATCAGGATTAAAACTAAATTATGAAAAAACTTGCAATATGTGGATAGGAAATAAATGCAATAGTGAATGCAGATTTTTACCCAATCTCAAAATGACTTGGAACCCCATAAAATTCAGAATCTTAGGCCTTTGGTTTACAAATGATCTAAGCAATGTAGCAGAACTAAACTTAACAGAAAAGTTTCAAGAAACTAAAAAACTATTCAATATATGGATGAAAAGAACAACTACACCCCTTGGGAGAATAGCTATTCTTAAATCAGTTATATTGTCAAAATTAACCTACTTGTGGATCATGCTCCCAAACCCACCCGACAACATAGTTCAACAACTGCAAATAATGTGTTTTAAATTCGTATGGGACAAAAAAAGGGATAAAGTTAAAAGGAATGTAGCAACACAAGATATACAAAATGGTGGACTTAAAATCCCTCACATAACATCATTTATTAATTCACTAAAACTAACATGGTTAAAGAAGTGCTATGCACAGACGTTCAGTGCAAAATGGAAACAAATTCTGATTAAAGAATGCCCACAAGTTGAAATGCTAGAGGAGTATGGGTCCTTGGTACTTAAAATTGGAGGTCGCCCAATAAATATGTTTTGGAAAGATGTTTTCAAGAGCTATATAGAATTCTTTGAAAAAATCGATTCATACGACCATAAAGACATAC
The DNA here is from genome assembly GCA_033310375.1 of Conus canariensis. Taxonomy (NCBI): domain Eukaryota; kingdom Metazoa; phylum Mollusca; class Gastropoda; order Neogastropoda; family Conidae; genus Conus; species Conus canariensis. The sequence goes on along the minus strand of CM065742.1, from coordinate 9,887,261 downwards.
TGATGGAACCCACTGTTTTACAATAACAAATTCAAGATTGATGGAAAGGATTTCTATTTTGATGAGTGGGCAGAAAGAAATGTTTTCCATGTAAAAGATTTACTAAAAGAGGATGGTAAATTCATGAATGTTAATGAATTCCAAAACATCTTGCAACGTCCAGTTCAAAGACTGAAATATTTTGGCTGTGTAAGTTCTGTTAGAGAATTCTTGAGAAAAAAGGAAATAAAATTAGAAAACAGTAACGAAGGAACTGAACACCACAAAGCATTTAGCCAAATGATTCATGCTGCCAAGGGAACAAAAATATTTTATGAAATACTGATTGGTAAACCAGTGTTACCCAATGCATGTGGGGGATGGGAAAGAACTCTGCAAATGGAAATTCCTTGGGCAAATATTTTCATGGAAACAAAAAGAATAAAAGAAATAAGATTAAAGTGGTTTCAAATAAAAATCAATTATCGGGTTTTGGTGACAAATTCAATTCTAACAGATATGGGTGTAACAGAAAACAACAAGTGTAGCTTTTGTGAAGATGTTAAAGATTCCATTTTGCACTACTTGTGGGAATGTCAACATGTGAAAAGTTTTTGGACAGAATTTACAGAGTACATAAAAGGAAAATGTGCAAATTGTGATAGACTGGAACTAAATCAGTTACTAGTACTCTTTGGAAATGACAACAAAACAAAAACGGACAACTGTTTTCTGCACATCTTATTACTAGCTAAGTATACTATTTATAAATGCAGGATACGAAAAGTAAATCCAACACTTCAATTATTCTTAAGAGATTTAAAAGAAGCTTATGAGATAGACAAATATGTATTCAACACTTCTATGCAATATGATAAATTTGTACTGAAATGGGCATCATACACAAATTTGATACAAACTGATTGAGACTAAAAAAAAAAGAAGTAAAATAATGTTACAAAAGGGGTTTTGTTGTTATTGTTGTTGTTAATAGAAGTCATGTACTATGTACACACAAGTACACAATTTTTTGCCAAACGATGTATTTTTTTATTTTTTTTTATTTTTTTATTAGCTCTGGTTGACCCAAGTCACCGTTGACCATAAGATGATTGATCTACGACTACGCTTGTCCAATTATATATTCATAACTGTATGTGGACAGCTTACTAAAGTTCTGCCTTTTATTTGCGATTAACTATTATATAAAATGACTACAATCCAATGAAATACTGAGCAAGTCTGTATGGTTAACAAGAGAACTAAGTTTACATAAAGTCTATTATTAAGTACTGTACTAAATATTGACATTGTGTATATGTTACATGATCAACCCCATGTATAGTAAGAATGATGACACATTTGTGTGCAAACCTTGTTCAACTGAAAAAAAAAAAGGAATAAAAAAAAAAAAAAGAATAACAACGATGATGGTGATGATGATGATGATGATGATGATGATGGTGATGATGACAATAACAAGAATAACAACGATGATGATGACGATGATGATGATGATGATGATGATGATGATGATGATGATGATGACAAGAATAACATTAATAATGAAAATGTTTAATAACAGTGATGATGATGATAATGACAGTAACAAATGATATTAATCATGAGAGAGAGAGAGAGAGAGAGAGAGAGAGAAGAGAGAGAGAGAGAGAGAGAGAGAGGAGAGAGAGAGAGATTTTCAACTTAAACTGTAATTTGAGCGGAGAAACGGCATGTCTGCTGGAGTTTAATCTTTGAATTTTTCAGGTTTTTAAAAAAATTCTATCGGCGTGCAACAGTTTGAATCAAATTGATTATACG
>CM065742.1:9870461-9875461 GCA_033310375.1 Conus canariensis | reverse complement strand
CTGTAGGTTATAAAGTATGCTCAACCAAATGTCTTTAAAAGCCACTGTACTGGCGAAAAATGCAATGCAACAGCATGCCTCCACGTCGAAGACTGAACGAGCTGGATCGAGGAAGAGCAATAGGATGGCTCCAAGAAGGAGTTGCAGTCCGGAAAGTGGCACGGAGACTTGGGGTATCACACTCTGTTGTTATCAGACTCAGACAACGCTTTCAAGACACACAGGAAGAGTGTAAGAACGACCACGCTCTGGTCGACCCAGAATAACAACACCACGAGAGGACCGATCCATTGGAAGGCAGGCCACACAAGAAAGAACAGCAAGTGCAAACAACATCAGACGTCGCCTTTAGAGATGCCACCAACACTGTTGTCAGTGATCAGACCATACGAAACCGCCTACACGCCGCTAACCTCCGTGCTCGACGACCAGCCATAAGACCTCGTTTGATGATGCCCACAGAGCAGCACGCCGAGTATGGTGCACGCAACACGTAAGATGTACACATGAACAGTGGGCTAACGTGATGTTTACAGACGAGTCGCGGTTCTGCCTGGATCCCACCGATAGACGGAACAGGGTCTGGAGACGCCGTGGGGAGCGTTTTGCAGAAGAAGCTGTGCTGGAAAGGAACCGCTATGGTGGGGGATCCGTTATGATTTGGGGCGGCATAAGCACACGCTACAGAATGGTTCTCTACAATGTGAGCATGGGGAACACGAGATTTTGCAACCCCTGGTGCTGCCAGCCCTTCAACAGCTTGGACCTCAGGCAGTCTTTCAAGACGACAATGCACGGCCCCATCGCATCAGAGCAGTAAACACGTTTCTCCAAGCTGCTGGTATCAACAGAATGCAGTGGCCCGCAAATAGCCCAGACCTGAACCCCATCGAACATCTTTGGGATGAGCTGGGCCGGACGGGGGACACACACGTTATTAACCATGACATTGAACAAACACTCCTCCTGTGACTTTCAAATTTGGGAGGGGGGGGGGGGGGGTTGCTGCGCTCGATTCCAGTTTGTTGATTCCTCGGATTGTCATTGTCTTTACACATTTTCACATTACAATAAATTCATGTTACACTTGGAGATTGATCACTTACCAATTTTCTTTTTTTATAAGTCAGTGAAATGTTGGTCCTTAACGTTTTTTTTAAACAGTATATTATAAATAGAAAAACCCTTCTCTAGCTGCATAGGAAAACCATCGTGATCCTTTTTAGAAATAGATCTGTATTGCCCGCTCCTAGATTTTTCGTTCGCTGATCAGACTATCAAAAATACACGATTGATTATGTTGTTTTGAATGGTTGAGTTTTACGTTCTCATATTGAAAACTTTTTACAAACATGTCTTTCATCCAGTCTTTGATTGCATTTGTATTCTTGGCGTCAAATAGAGACACACCACAGTCTGTGTAGTTCTGTGGTGTTCTCACCACCAAGGGTTCAAAAAAGAATCTAACAGCACCCCCAAAGCAGCCAGCGATAGGTAGTAAATAAAACAAAACGAAAGTGTGGAGAGGGAAAAAATTGCTGAAAAACTAATAACATTATGCAAACAGTATAAAATGTAGTGGACAATCTTTGAGCCTATGCTTGAGGATCCATTTAAGGATGCAAGGGAGATCAAAAGATATGGAACAGTCTGAGTGGTCAGCTCTGTTGTTCAATAACCCAAGCATTGTCAGCGGCTAAGAATTGTGCAGAACAACCTTTACTTGGATCTCCTCAGGATGCAATCGCCCACTGATTGACCAAACAATATAAAGCTGAACAATTAAGTAGTGGATGCAGAATGAGATTTGTCTTGAGGGTCTACGGTCTCTCTGAATGTTCCTTGCTCCTGTATACGCAGTTCATCTTCAACATCCTTAAGAACAGACGCGGTGTGTGTGTGTGTGTGTGTGTGTGTGTGTGTGTGTGTGTGTGTGTGTGATGCGTGCGAGCGTGCGCGCGCGCGCGGTGTGTGTGTGTGTGTGTGTGTGTGGACAATGAGTGTGAGAGAGACAGAGAGAGAGAGAGAGAGAGAGAATGCGTGCATGCATGCGTGTTTGGGCGCGCGCGCGCGTGCGTGTGTGTGAGTAGTGTGTGTGTGTGTGTGTGTGTGCGTGCGTGTGTGTCTGTGGCTGTTGTGTGTGTGTGTGTGTGTGTGTGTGTGTTGTGTGTGTGTGTGTGTGTGTGTGTGTTGTGTGTGTGTGTTGTGGTGTGTGTGTGTGTGTCTGTGTGTGTGTCTGTGTGTGTGTGTGTCTGTCTATCGGTCTGTCTATTTGTGCATATTTGGGTGGGTGGGTGGGGATAGGTTACGTTCTGACTTCAGAATTGTGAAACCTTTCATATTGTAACATACTGCACCACTGCTTTATTCTGTTGAGTCAAACTGACCACTGCATTTTTTGTTTGCTCGTCAAATTGACCACTGATTTATTCTGTTAAGTCAAACTGACCACTGCTTTATGCTAATGGGTCAAACTGACCACTGCTTTATGCTGTTGGTCAAATGACCTCTGCTTTAATCCTTCTTCTGTTGAGTCAAACTGACCTCTGATTTTTTTTATGTCCTAACAGAAAAGTCGGCCTGAGAGACCTGTGTATATCCTCCCTCCCCCCCCCTCTCCCCAGGAGAGGACGGACGGCCAACTGCCAGCTTCGTCAACCACAGCGACAATCTACTTCGGATCAAAGCAAGCCATGACGGCCAAACTGGAATCCTTCCCCTCCGAGGGTGAAAACGCCGGGGGCTAAATGCATGGACGATTGTAACCAAAATATTCTCACCACTTTTTGATTTTGTGAACATATTCTTAGCGTTCTTGGAAAGAGATTTAATTTCACTTTTATCGTAGTTTCTTCTGTGTTTTTCCGAATAAACAGTATGGTATAATCTTTATTGTGACTAAATGGCGAGCGGTGCTACCAAAAGATTGGATTGTCCGAGACTTTGTGTCGAAAGTCTGTGGTTGAGCGGAGAACTTTGTCTTTGAAAATGAATGCAAAAACACAGCTGGCTTTCCTTCTCGATCAGCTGTTGACATGAGCTTTTAATACAGTTTTCAACAAGAACATACGAGTTTTAAACGAACCTTGCTGTTACGTCTTAGATTGAAGATTATCGGAAGAGATACGCTTACATATCTTTCTAAAAAAAAATGTATGTGTTTGATAGAGTGAATAAGGATTATTATACGTTTCTCAAAATGAGCCTTTAGTAAGCTTGTAGTCTTCCAAGTGGGAGACACTCATTAATATAATTCTTAGTTAGTTATCGACATTCGTCATCTGATCGTTTCTCCTCAACGATTTCAGAAAGTCTTAATTTGATTCCTCTGCCTTTAAGATTTTAAGCTGAATGCTATCCCAGAAAAAGGCTGGTGTGCAATACCATAGTATGTTTGTTGAATTTTCAAAACACAAACTACCAAAGGTCCCACCTAAGAAGGAAGAGAATTATGAAACAACAATATAATCCACATTTTCTTGTGAAAAGTAGAAAATATATGAAGATAACATCTTAAGACACAAGTGCTGAGGGTCAGTTCTTGGAATGAATCTGCAAGGGACTGAAACACCACTAATAAATTCCAAGGGTAAGTAATTGAGCACCATTCCAGCAATTTTCAGAGAAGCTTGGTGTTGCAATGACTGCAAGAATTAGTGAATTATAAACAAAGCTTGCTCCTATGTTTTGGATTGAAAAAAATAGGGGGAGGTAAGCTTTCATATCTGCAGTGATAGATAATTATGCCTAACTAACAGTATGTGCTTGAGTGGGTACATTGTAATTTCTATTAGCTACAGACGAGCTAGATTAAAAAACAGTCTGCTTTAGTTTATCGAATTCTGGAATCTACATGGACGTCTGGCTCGGAAAATGTGTGATGGAATTTGAAATCAATGACACTAGTGTCTCTCCATCCAATATGGTCGATTACTCATTAGAGGACCCTCTTCTAATTTCAATTCTATTGGCATAAATCTGCTTTGTGGGTTGTTTTAATTAGGGGAACTATTACATAAGACAGCTTACCTTTCTTGTGGATTGCCAGTAATTAGGGGTAACCAGTGAATCAGACAGAGGTCTTCTTTGTGTATTGTCATAATAGGAAAGTTAATAAATGTGACAGAAGTCTGCTTTGTAGCTTGTCATGATTAACGGAACTATGGACTCTGACAGATGTGTACGACTTCAACACAAAACATTTTTGGATTTACACAGAGAATGATATAGAAACAACTCTAGAACCATTTAGTTTTAGAATAGACTCATTTCTCATACATAACAAAACATCACCAATACACGACAGTGTTAAATTTAGCAATAACCAACACAATAAAATCATTCAGTTCAAGTACACAAATCAGTGGCAGCAGTCCCACTGACATGACTGAATGACACGGGTCATCACACCACGTCCCTGTCCCCTCTGACACACAGCTCCTTCACTCCATATTCAACCAGTGCTGTACGGACCTACCCGTGGGAACTAAGGGGAGGCTACAAGGAAAGATGGGGTGGATTGGGGGGAAGGAGGAGGCGAGGTAAGGAGAGATGAGGGGGAGGAGAGGGAGTACCATGTGTACAGGTGATAACACTTCTTTCCCACCCACTATCCTCCCCCCCCCCCTCCTCCACGTCATCTCCCCCTCTTATCCTGCCCCAATTCCACCTCCTCCACCCTCTCACCTTCATAGGAGGGACACGCGTGATTGCACCTTGTCACTGAGCCACGTGACTCTGCTGTGTCTGGTCTGTGGTCAACGTTCCCAAGAAGTCAGTCTTGTTCAGACAGTGGACAGTGGACAGTAGACAAAATCATCAGAGAAACTGTGTCCCAAGTGTTGAGTTCCTAGTCAAGACGTTTATTGTGACAATGGGTAAGTACTTGCCAAGATATTATTTTCTATTGATTATGATGCAGTTCACTGGGTTATTTTGCAGTGTGCTGTGAAACTGTCATACTTTGAAAGGAAAATGTAGGGAGAAGATGACTTCTGTTT
>CM065742.1:9852961-9862961 GCA_033310375.1 Conus canariensis | reverse complement strand
ATCGAACTTATTTGCCTTTAAGATTTTAAGCAGAATGCAATCCCAGAAAAAGGCTGGTGTGCAATACCATAGTATGTTTGTTGAATTTTTTTTTGAAATACCAAAGCTGCCACCTAAGAAGCAGAGAATTATGAAACAACAATATAATCCACATTTTCTTGTGAAAAGTAGAAAATATAAAAACGATAACGTCTTAGACACAGGTGCTGAGGGCCAGTTCTTGGAGTGAATCCGCAAGGGACTGAACTATAATAAACTAATAAATTCCAAGGGTAAGTAATTGAGCACCATTCCAGCAATTTTCAGAGAAGCTTGGTGTTGCAATGACTGCAAGAAATAGTGAATTATAAACAAAGCTTGCTCCTATGTCTTGGATTGAAAAAATAGGGGGAGGTAAGCTTTCATATCTGCAGTGATAGATAATTATGCCTAACTAACAGTATGTGCTTGAGTGGGTACATTGTAATTTCTATTAGCTACAGACCAGCTAATTTTTTTTTAATCTGCTTTAGTTTATCGAATTCTGGAATCTACATGGACGTCTGGCTCGGAAAATGTGTGATGGAATTTGAAATCAATGACACTAGTGTCTCTCCATTCAATATGGCCGATTACCCATTAGTGGACCCTCTTCTAATTTCAATTCTATTGGCATAAATCTGCTTTGTGGGTTGTTTTAATTAGGGGAACTATTACATAAGACAGCTTATCTTTCTTGTGGATTGCCAGTAATTAGGGGTAACCAGTGAATTGGACAGAGGTCTTCTTTGTGTATTGTCATAATAGGAAAGTTAATAAATGTGACAGAAGTCTGCTTTGTAGCTTGTCATGATTAACGGAACTATGGAACCTGACAGATGAGCACGACTTCAACACAAAACATTTTTGGATTTACACAGAGAATGATATAGAAACAACTCTAGAACCATTTAGTTTTAGGACTGACTCATTTCTTGGAAGACAGTTCTCTGCCAAACATAACAAAACATCACCAATACATGACGGCGTTAAACTGAGCAATAACCAACACAATAAAATCAATCAGATCAAGTACACAAATCAGTGGCAGCAGTCCCACTGACACGTTTGACACGGGTCATCACACCACGTCCCTGTCCCCTCTGACACACAGCTCATTCACTCCATATTCACCCAGTGCTGTACGGACCTACCCCTGGGAACTAAGGGGAGGGTACAAGGAAAGACGGGGTGGATTGGGGGGAAGGAGGGGGCGAGGTAAGGAGAGATGAGGGGGAGGAGAGGGAGTACCATGTGTACAGGCAGTAACACTTCTTTCTCACCCACTACCCTCTCACCCCCCCCACGCCCCTCCCCCCTCCCCTCTTATCCTGCCCCAATGTCACCTCCTCCACCCTCTCACCTAACTCCTTGATAGGAGGGATACGCGTGATTGCACCGCGTCACTGAGCCACGTGACTCTGCAGTCGCTGGTCTGTGGTCAACGTTCTCAAGAAGTCAGTCTTGTTCAGACAGTGGACAGTGGACGAAATCATAAGACAGACCGTGTCCCAAGTGTGTGAGAGTTGTTGGACACGACGTTTATGTTGGAAATGGGTAATTACATGCCAAGATATTATTTTCTATTGATTATGATGCAGTTCAAGGGTTATTTTTGCTGTGTCCTGCTAAATATTTATACTTTGAAAGGAGAATGTTGAAAAAAAAATTATGTTTATGTTTGTACTCTAAGGTTGAATGATGTGAAAGTGGTTATATCACGCCACACGTTATTCTTTGGTCACAGACTACTTATGCAGACTACTTTTCAATCTGAATACTGTTCTTTTTTTATTTCTAGCTCGAGTAACCAAAAAATCTTCTACTTTTATTTTCCCGTTTTTCCATGGTTATCTTTGAGTCAGTTCGGTACTGAATGCATTTCATGTCATAATCATTTCTCCTAGACAGCTGCTCCATCATGTTGAGCACTGTTCATTTCACAAAGCAATGCCCTTTACTGGGCAGAATTTGTTCACCTGTGCTTCACATCAGTCTGGATAGATGTAGGAACGTCAGTGCAGAGCTGTCATTTGCAGTGAACTTGAGGGTAATTGGGAAAATTAAGGTTAGAACATTGTACCGAACGACATACATGATGGTGAGAACTGTGGTCTGGACTGTAATATTCTGTATCATGCTTCAATCCCTGATTCTCAAGGCACAACCATGCTTACAAGTGGGTTCGTACTGGGTATGTTTTCCCGTTATCACTTTTGGAAAATACACGATTAAATACACGACAGAACATTACTGGAACGTGGAAATAGTTGTGGAAGCGAATGGCTAAACCTGTGTGATGACATTACTTTAACATGTTCATTATGCAGACATCCTTTCCACCTTTTTACTTCTCGACTCTCATGTTTCTACTCTGACTCTCGCGACCTCTTCGTCTCTGTCTACGTCTGTTTTTCCGTCCGTCTGCCTGTCTGTCTGTCTCTCTCTGGTCTGTCTGTCTCTGGTCTGTCTGAATGTCTGTCTGTCTCTCCTCCCTCCCTCTCTCTCTTCACAAAACAGACGGTTCTCTCCTGTAGTTGTATGATGTGCATGGCCGACACAATACGTAAACAATGAAGCACTCCATTTTGAATCGAAAACTTTATGAAAATACTCACTGGACTAACTTTAAAGTCTCTATTTCCTACTTAGTCTCTCTCTCTCTCTCTCTCTCTGTTCGTGTGTGTTGCGCGCGCACACACACCCCCGCTTATATCTCTCCTGTACTTTTATGATGATGTATGTGCAATGTTCAAAGTAATGTTTTTGTGCATGTATAGACAGCTCGAGCAGGCGTACTCCTGTGTTAGTCAATGCTTTCACGCGTGTCACACGTAAATGTAGAATGTGCAACAAGCAAGTCGTTGTAGTTGTTGGGTTTTCAGACAAGGTGAGCTGGGGATTGAAATATAGGAAAGAAGAATAAAGAAAGAAAGCAAGCACATACTAAGGAATAGACAAGACATGCGTTCCATAGAGATCGCTGATAAACAAAGAGCAGGACTGCCCTTCTGTTTTGGTAGTCATTTCTACACACTGCTTCCTTCTCTGTCTCTCTCTTGGTGATGGGTGTGTCTCCCACACGATGTCCGACAACATTTTTGACCGCGTAGAGAGACCAAAGAGAGTCATCGGTCGAAACAGACTTGTTGCCACGGATGTCTGTCCTGTTTGTCCAAGTCATACCACTCCGGACCCTACCTTTCTTCCCCCAGGGAGTCATCGGTCGTAGCAGACGTGTTGCCATGGATGTCCATCCTGTCAGTCCAAGTCATACGACTCTGGGCATACAGTGGAACAGCAAAAGGATGGAAATCATGGTTGTGTATGTCTTGACACCTATCTTTTTCTATTTGATGAAGAATGGGTTTTTTTTGTCTTGAAGGTCAATTGTTTCACCAAGTGTTACTTGACCCAGTTATATGTGGTTCATCTTTAACGTCTTTATACCCAGACACAATGCGAACATGTATGTGTGACGAACAGTTAAACAAAAGGTGAAAAACAAGTGCTGGTTGACAATATTTCCGTTTTTATAGTCATGATCTAACAATAATTGAATTTGTTATGTAATATCAAAACGAAAACAAAGACTTTCTCAATATACAGTAAATGAAATCACAAATTCGTGAAATATATGTATTTAAATTCTTTACTGTTTACGTTAGGAATCCATAACAATTCAATTACAGACAGATCTATCTATGTTGTGTGATTCACTAGAATTGGACTCGTCAGAAACAAACGACAGATTAAGACTGCATTTTGGTGTCAAATAGAGACACACCACAGTCCATAATTCTGTGGTGTTGTCACCACCAAGGGTTCAAAAAAGGAATCTAACAGCACCCCAAAGCAGCCAGCGAAAGGTAGTACATAAAACAAAACGAAAGTGTGGAGAGGAAAAAAGTTGCTGAAGACCTAGAAACATTATGCAAACAATATCAAATGTAGGACCTATGGTTTTGGGCCTATGGTTGAGGATCCATTCAAGGATGCAAGGGAGATAAAAAGATATGGAACAGTCTGAGTGGTCAGCGCTGCTGTTCAATAACCCAAGCATTGTCAGTGGCTAAGAATTGTGCAGAACAACCTTTACTTGGATCTCATAAGAGATGCGATATCCCACTGATCGACCAAACAATATAATGCTGAACAATTAAGTACTGGGTGAAAACAAGTGCAGGCTAACAATTCTTCCGTCGTTATAGTAATGACTTGACAAAGATTTAAATTTAAAACAAAAAAAAAAAAAAAAAAAAAAGAAAGGGGCTGAAGATGAAGAAAATGGGAACATGAAATTAAGAAAATATATGATACCCATGAAACATATGCCTGCTCCTAGGCTTTTCGTCCGTGTGTGTGTGTGTGTGTGTGTGTGTGTGTGTGTGTGTGTGTGTACGTGTACGCATACGTATGCATGTGTGCATGTGTGTGACAATTACTTTCTTCTATCGGTCAAACTGACCATTGCTTTCTTCTGTTGGTCAAACTAACCGTTTTCTTCTGTTGGTCAAACTAACCGCTTTCTTCAGTTGGTCAAACTAACCACTGCTTTCTATTGTTGGTCATATTAACCACTGCTTTCTTCTATTGTCAAACTGACCACTGCTTTCTGCTGTTGGGACAGGCCCATATATGTGGCTCCATGGAAGAGAGGGGAAGGCCAGGACGACGTTCAGTAAAATACCTCCATCGCCAGCAACAGCCCAGGAGTTCATGACAACTACTGTCTATTGTGGTACAAAAGAGGTCATGATTGCAAGATTGTCATCGCCTGAATTTTTTATGAGATGGATTCAGACCCCGGTACAAGATTGGACTAAATGCGTTGACGATTTCGACAACTTTCTGACTACTTTTTTAACATTTTTATTTGGGGGGGGGGGGGGGGGGTATTTTTTGCCATTTATCACAGAGAGAGAGAACGGCATCACAAGGACGGTGCATTTCGACACCAAAGAGGCCATGATAGCCAAACTAGCAACTCCTAAATTCTTCCTCCAATGGATTTCTACACCAGTGCCAAACTGGGCGTAATGTATGGAGGACTTTGATGAAAATGTCATCATCACTTTATAATTTTTCATGTTGGTCGTGTTGCTTTCCACTTTGAGAGAGAGAGAGAGAGAAAACGAAAAAGAGCGAGAGATTTCAATCTGCGAGTGCGTGTCAGTGACGTACTTCCTTTATGAACATATAGAAAAGAGCCGAGAAGGCCACGAGATCGTCTCGATTTGTCTATGTCTCATTTCAATTTACTTCGGCTTTTCGAACAGTTCTGCGGAGAGGCCTTTCCGATAGGCCAGCAATCTCTTCACGAAATCAACAAGCAGCAAAAGTGAATAGTTAATACTAGATTGTATCCGAATCCACTTCTAACGCTTGTGCCGATAGTGAAAAAGATATAATTTTACGGTTGTATTTGTTGAATGATTGGTCCTATGCCAGTCGCCTACCAGGTCTATTCAGTGACACCATTAGTTAGGAACTTCTGGTGTTCCGGAGACCTTGAGGTGTGTGTCGGGTGAGAAGTGACCATGCGGGTTGAGATGGGGGGGGGGGGGGGGGTCCTTGATACTGATCTTTGTCCCTAATTGTGACTTGCTTATTCTGCCGGAATAGACTGCATGATCAGCTGTGAGAGAAAGCTCGTACATCAAATGTAGAACGGGCGATTGAAGTTATTGTTTCACAGTTGTCTCCCTTGGCGGAGAAGAGACTCGTGACTCGTGACTGTGAGGCCATCAGCCTATTCACATGAGTACGCAACAAGAAATAATTTAATTTCATATGATTTGAACAAAATTTACCATGACTGCAACAAAAGATTCTTCCATGACAGTATGTACATGCAGAATTCTATCTTAATTATACATTAATGCTTCTTGGTACGTTCTTCCTTATGAGCGTAATGTGAGTATATATATTATTATTTTTAAAACTCATATGTATGCTGTTGATACTAGCATACAATACACATGTTTTCTATTTCATTTCCCTCATCGTATTATCGTTTACATATACAGTGAAGACCTTTCAATACCTGCGTCGTATAATTCTCCATGCAACAATTGATAGTAGTCATAAATACTTATAATGCAACCAGTCTATGAAGTATCGCTCTAAATATTTTAACAATTCAACATGTATTCCACAAGCAATCTTATCCTTTGACCCAAAATCTTAACATACAATAATTGAAAACTTTAGCTGGGCAGCTCTTAGAACCATCTATAATGAGGTATTAGCCTTCAAACCCGTACTAACAAAATGTATCAATCGTAGTAATCCATAAATCATTTTCAAACATAAACATTACTTCCACATACAGCAACCCATCTATTCGCATAGGTTCCTAGTTGAAACTATTCCGCTTGTATCTATTATATTGCTGTGTAAGACTAGGTCTGGATCAATAGTCTACTATTTTCTCTACTTAGTCTGTTTCAGTTGCTGTCATATAGCCTAACTTATTTTATTAATAGGCAGTGGTCATCCGACCAGGCCCGGACAAACAATCGCTGGGCCACCCGTCCGCTACCCAGGTACCGCACGACACGGCGATCGAACCCTTGGCGGAGAAGAGAGAGAGAGAGAGAGAGAGAGAGAGAGAGAGAGAGAGAGAGAGAGATATCTTTTTATCACTGAAGGATAAGTCTTCCAGTCTGTCCCTCCTATTCTACTACATTCCAGCAAAACAAAACGTATGGCAATGACAACAACAAGGGAAGGAAGCAATATTGACAACGACAGCCGTAATACTAATACGATTACCACGAAAGCTGGCAACAATAATAGCAATATTGATAGTAATAATTAAAAAAATGAACGTATAACAACAACAAACAAAAAACCACCACCACCATGACCACCACCAACAACAATGGTAATAATAATAGTAATGATAATAGTAATGATAATGCTAATAATAGTAATAATTTTAAAAAAAAATGAACGTATAACAACAACAACCCACCACCACCACCACCACCACCAACAATAATAATAATAATGATAATAATAATAACAGAGTACACACACGCGCGCATGCATGCTCACACGCACACACACACACACACACACACAAATGCACGCGCACACACACACACACACACACACACACTTAATAACATACATATCACCGGCAGCAAAGTAAAGAGTGTAAGAACACAAAAGAAACGTAATGATGATGATGATTGTGATGATGACGATGATGATGATAATGATAAAGATAAAGGTAATGATGAGGATGATGATGATGATAAAATAATAATGACAGAAGAGAGAGAGAGAGAGAGAGAGGAGAGAGAGAGAGAGATTCTTAACATAAACTGTAAATTGTGCGGGGAAACTACACCACTACTAGAGTTAGATCTCTCTGATGTTTGCATTTGTCAAGGGCGTTCAACCTCTCACAAAAGCCATTAAACGCTTAGAGGCAAAGGGACGTTATACGTAGTATACAAATAGGTAATAGAACCATTAACAAGTATGCCTTACCCATCGCACACGGTCGAACCGTGTCAAGGAGGACGAAGCGGTCAGGTGACAGATGGCACCTAAGGTAGTAAGGAGTTCAGACCTGCCCGACAGCGAAAGGGGGGAGGAATGTAACCACTAGGACCTGTGCACCAAGTGAGCGCTAAATACTCAGTCAGATGAGGTTCTTTTGTAAACAGTCAGTGAAGAGCAGGAGTCTTGGACTCGTTCAGATGGTATTGCCGTGGGTCACTGGGTTGGTTCTATTGTCAGGCTGGTTGAACGCGCGTGGATGTTGTTATCGTAGCCCTCTTTAAGATGATTACTGTGTTAAGTGACCCCCGAAGTGGGCGGGAATTTTTCGATGTCCATCTGGTGCCAAGTGTTTGTTTGCTAATCAATTAGGTAGGGATGTGTGTAAATGCTGATGTGTGGAAGAACGTAGCGAATGGGGGAATTCAGGGTACTTGTGAACTAGGGGTTTGAGAAGCAGCATGGACAAAGGCATGGCCCAAAGGGGGAATCCTTTGTTTCCATCCCTATATAAACTGAGGGAGAACAACGTGCAGGGAGAAGAACACCACAAGAGAGAGAGAGAAGGCAGAGGAGAGAGAGAGAAGAGAGAAGGGTGGGCAGGACAGAGAACGGGTCGAGAGAAACGTGGTCTGGGAGATAGAAGAGACAGCAAAGTCTTAGGGAAAGACAAGCTGGAAGAGAAGAAAACTAAGTTTGAAGCCCAGAGGTGGGTGAAGACAGACAAACTGAATTTGAACCCAGAGGTGGGTGAAAGAGACGAAGAAGAAGAATTCTACGTCGAGATCCCAGAGACGACCACGAAGACCCAGTCCTGAAACCTGGAGCCAGTCAACCAAGGGCATCACCATCAAGCAGTGCTGAAGAAGACGTGAAGAGACTTTTTCAAGAACTGTGGTGTGGTGTGAAAGCGTGGTTGTGTGTGTGAAAACCTGGCCAGGCAAGAAGTCATTTTTATTATAACCCGGGATTAGGAAGTATTGATCTTTTATGTGTTGATTTGTTCAGTTTGTGTAACTGGATTTTTCATGTTTGATTATAGTAGCATAGAAATTGGATTTCTTGTGCTCAGTCGTGTTAGGAGAGAAACGAATGCGTGACATCCCATTCCCAGAGAGAGGTGAATGTTTGGTGGGCGCATGAGTGTGCATATGCGTGTATGAGTGCAAAGATAACCTTGGTGTGTTAAGCCTGACCAATAATACATCAACTTAGTGCACTTAAGCAATACCATCACGATTTCCCCCGTCCTGGACAGCATTCCGCTTGTTTTTTTTTTTCGTCTTACTAGTGTGCACTATCTCTCTCTCTCTCTCCTCTCTCTCTCTCTCTCTCTCTCTCTGCTTCAAAACGCATGTCTGTCTCTGTCTCTCCATTTCTTTTCTGTTCGTGTCTGTCTGTCTGTCTGTCTGTCTCTCTCTCTCTCTCTCTCTCTCTCTCTCTCTCTCTCTCTCTCTCTCTCTCTGCACTTATTTGAGCTCTGTGTGTTCTGAAGTTTAAACATTAAGTGATTGATGACTCAATTTATGAAGTAAAGCCATAATATAGAACTATGAACTTCAGAATAAACTAGATCAGTCCCATAATAAAGATACTGAGAAGCAGTTTAAAATCAACACACGTTCAACATCCATGGCAGTGCGACTGGCCGAAAACGAAAAGCAGGGAGAAAAAAAAACGGGAAGTAAGCAACAACAACAACAACAACAACAAAAGAAAACTTGAAAGAAAAGATAATATTTGATTCATATAATGACAACATATCTGAACATATGAATACTGCGGCACAATGCAAAACAAAGCAAAAAAAAAAAAAAAAAAAAAAAAAAACTTTAAACGATGCAAAAGAGCTCAAAATGAAGCGAAATAAAACAAACAAACAAAAAAAAGGATTAAAATGCTACATTTTTAAAATGCAGAAATCCACATGAGAAGTATTGGAATCTATATCTCTGAGAGAAAAAAAAAGCTTTAAAAAGACACATAAGATGGATAACAAGCAGACAGGTGCAACAGGCAGACAGACAGAAGTGTAGACAATCTGTCCGTCAGACGCAGAGGCAAAACCGAAAGACTGACAATGAGTACATACAAAGTCAGAAGTCTGAAAAAAATGTTACGATGATGATAATGATGATGATGATGACGATGATATTGACGACGATGATGATGATGACTATGATGATGATAACGATGATTAATAATATTATCGTCATCAACATCATTATCATTGTGATGGTGTGGAGTGGTAGAGAGAGCAGGCACAGACAGTCGCTGATTGGTTCAGGAACCAAGGGACCAACAACCAGCCAAGGAAAACGCGGAGGGAACGAAGTACAGTTTCTTCCCCTGAACTTCGCCTTATTTGTGAAAGGCGAAAGATTTTCTTGTTTGTTTCAAGAGAAACCAGAGTCGATGTTTTGCTTCAAGAGTCCGCTTTATGTAGCAAAGAAAACCGGACCGCAAA
>CM065742.1:9835461-9845461 GCA_033310375.1 Conus canariensis | reverse complement strand
TTCTATGAAAAAAATGTACAATAAAGTTTCAAGTTCTCGAATAAAAAAAACTCACTGGAGTCAGGTATGGTAACGTATAGATGTGTCAGCTTTGACAGAACAAATTGCTTAAGCACAGGTATCTTTACAAAAGGCGTTAGCTATCTTCTTTTCCATTTTTTGTAAGAGTACACTTACTTCCAAGAGTTTGTTTTCAAAATTTAAATTCGCAATGTGTTGAGTATTTACAGAGAACCGTATATCCAAGAATTTAAAGATACCTGGATCCCATCCTAAACAAAATTTATATCAAGAAGAAATTTCCAACGACAGTTCTTCCTGGTTCCAATTCATACGACCTGAGTTTTTTCTAAATTCATTTTCGAGCCAAATATATCCCCAAACACAACTGGGGTGTTAATAGTTTCTTTAAACACCTTTCTGCGCTATCCAGACAAAGTGTCACAGAAGAGTTTCAAAATTGTTTTCTTTAATTCCTTCAATTTTATCGTTTCGGCGAATCATAATCAACAATATTTCCGCTCCTATCAGGTGCAAGTAGGGTGAACCTGGGTCATCCTAACTCCTCCATCAGTGTTAAACCAGCATGAAAACTATCCATTCACTTGTACACAGGATGTACTATTTGCACAAAGGACTTTTATCCACCTTGAAATTTTAGGACCAAAGTTGAAGAATTCCATAGCCTTTTGTATAAAAGTCCACAGTCCACGATAGTACGAAGACTTCGGATGTCTTCCTCTCTCTCTCTCCTGACACTGGCAAGCGTTTTCTCCACCAAACTTTTCAGAGCGTCATTTTGTTTTTGTACCGTGAAAATTGTACTGGCCAGTCTTTCTATTTGGTCTGTAAATTGTTTGCACAGCCTGGACTGGCTGTTGTCAATCTGTTGACGCAAATCATCCACACTTTTCTTCACGTTTTGCAACTGTTCTAATAGGTGTGCACCCACTGTCGTTTCGTTCAAATTGTCCTTCTTTACGGCGACAAACTGAAGCGTCATCTGGTCTTTCTCTCTCGAGGTAGACAGTTTGTTGCCCTTTGTACTGTTTGACCGCTCACGTCCTGTGTGTAAATTGTTGTAATCCTGGCTTATGGCCGTGTCTGAGCTGTCTTTTTTTCCTTTCTTTCTTTCTTTTTTTTTTCTTTTTTTTTTTTTACATTTCTCTCGTTTTTTCTTCCTAGAGGTCATGCTCGCCCCGTGCGCTTCAGTGCCTCTGCCAAACGAAATGTTATACACCACTATCACTTTGCAACAGGGTGTCGAAGATTTCTGTTTTTTTTTTTTTTCTAAAGAAAGATTTTTTAACCATCCTGGGAATATTTCCACGAAAAACTTAATCCACCCGCACGCTTTGGTCGATGAGAGGAATATTCATGTGCTAAATACTTAACTGTTAAGTTCGTAATTACCTGTTAACTAGCAGAAAAAAAAAAGAACAACGGAAGAGCTCCCAGAACACGACCGACCCACATAAACGTTCGCACACCTCTCCCACGAGAAGACTGTCTTTTCAGAGTCAGAAAATCTCCTTCAGCATGTTCTTGGAAAGTGTGTTTGAGAAAGGCATCAACTTGAAACATTCACCGACTTCTTTCGGGGTCAAGAAAGAAAAAAAAAAAAAAAAAGAAAAAAGAACGCGCGCGCACACACGCACGCACGCACCACACACACACACCACACCACCACACACACACACACACACACACACACACATATATATATATATATATATATATATATATATATACCCTCTCAAAGGTCCCTATCCCACCAGACAACAAAAAAAGAAAACCTCTTTGCCCGAACAATTCCAGAGTAGAACGGACTCGTGAGGGAGGTCACTTGTACTCCTCGTCTTGTGCACTTCCCCTCCCTTCCTACACACACAAAAATTCTGCCGGCCAATTTCCTTCCCACTAATGAGTATTGATCATGAAGAACGAGGCTGTGCCAATCGGGTGTGCTCCTGACAGACGCTGCGGTAATCGAAGAGGAAGAACGAGCTGGAGACTGAAAATATCAGCGGGACACGCGCTTCTTCGATAAAGGGACGTAACTGGCGTGCGTCGTTCAGAATATTTACGTCGCGAGTAATGGCGCCTGGAAAATGGAAAATCCGTTTGGCAGCATTTCGCTGGTTTCGAGACATTTCTCTCTCTCTCTCTCTCTCTCTCTCTCTCTCTCTCTCTCTCTCTCTCTCTCTCTCTCTCTCTCCTTTTAACTGACGACGATTCTAAATAAATAATCCTCCATCCTGAATGTTGTCAGTGCATACGATCTGTTTGTGCATTAAACAATTGTCCCCTGTAATGATTATCTGCATGCCAGAAAATATTGAATTGTATAGTAAGATGTGTATGAATGCGTGCATGCGGGTGAATGACATTCTGTGTGTGCGCGCACGCGCGTGTGCGCGCGCGTGTGCGTGTGTGTGTGTGTGTCGTGTGTGTGTGTGTGTGTGTGTGTGTGTGTGTGTGTGTGCGCGCGCGCGCGCGTGTGCGTGCGCGTACGCGCGTGTGCGTGAGTAAGTATAAGCAAATGTGTGTATGTTCATGAACACAGTTATGCAGCTGGATTTTTACTTTTCATTTTGTGCATTTTTGGTGATTTTTTTTTCAAGAAAAAAATTGCTTTCGTTTGATGTTTTCGTAACTGGAGTTAGAATTCGAAGTTAACGTTAATCAAATTCTAAACTTAACTCCCTTAGGCTTTGTGTGATAAAGTCCGCTTGATGTTACAATATTCTCATATTGTGATTTTCTTTTCACCCAAGCAACAGTGGTTACATTCTCACCTATGAGATTTTTTGTTTGTTTGTTTTCTTTAGTGTTGTTACATATGAATCTATGAATTTTTTTCTAAACCGCCCTTCCCCCTTCCAAGTTGAGACGGGAAACAACTCTGATCTTGTGCTGTGTTTTAGTTGTGTCCCCTACATCTTCCCTGATCTAATTTGAAAGTCGGACACCAGACCATGACATTCCAATAGCAACGGAATGTTCAACTAAGAATAAAGAATAAGTGACATGTTGAATATCTTCCAACGCTCCATATCTGATTCATGAACAGGAAATCTGGGACGGTGTAACGTCTTTGTGTATTTGTCTTTTTTGTGTGGTCTGAACGGAAAGTTAGATAAAACCTCATATTTCTTTAGCCAGCGGAATCATCCATTGATTCTCTGTCCCAATATCTCTTCACCATCCCGTTTTTGTATCGACTTTACTACGTACAAGCCTTGCACAACGTGTTGACAGCTGGAGATAAAATCTTGTTGTCATATGACTGACTGACTGTCTGTTATCTAATTG
Source organism: Conus canariensis (assembly GCA_033310375.1). Taxonomy (NCBI): domain Eukaryota; kingdom Metazoa; phylum Mollusca; class Gastropoda; order Neogastropoda; family Conidae; genus Conus; species Conus canariensis. Next base: position 9,842,146 of record CM065742.1, on the reverse strand, counting down.
GACAGTTGGGGTTTGTTCGTTCTTTCCTAATTTCTATCTTTGTTTTTTTTTTTTTTTTTTCCTTCTCGTGTTCGATTTTTTGTTTTGTTTTGTTTTATCAATACCTTTCTTTTTTATTTAAACTTAATTTTCCTGTTCTCTCCCTTCTCGAACTGTTTGCTTCCTCTTCCTATATTTCAACACTTTCATTTTAAAAACAAACAAAAAAACAAACAAAAAAAACTTTTTGTTGTCTTCCTTCCTTTCTGCCTTTAATTCTCGCTTTCTTTATTCGTTTTTTTTTTCTCTCTATTAATTCCACCCCCTTCCCTACACCTAAATCTCATTTTCCTGCCGTCTTCTTCACTTCACCTCTTCGTTTTCTTTCGTCCTCTGTCATAATGTCCCATATCTTGTGAAAAGTATCCCAAAAGCTTATTTAAGAAGAAAAAAAATTAATACACAAAGTATTACAAAGTCCCCGCCTCTTCCTAACTCCACCCCCCCCCCCCTTCTCTCTCTCTCTCCCTCTCTCTCTCTCTCTCCTCTCTTTATCTCTATCTCGCTCTCCCTCCCTCCCTCCCTCTCTCTCTCTCTCTCTCGTTGAAAAACCTATCTATTTCAATAGGCAAATGGTATGATTATACACAAATAGTGACAGACTTGACTTGTACATGACGTGACCATGAAGTAAAACCGCATCAAAACACGCTAGTTGTTAAAATAATGATGCTTCATATACATCGCTAAACATTTCACCGATGGCTAATCCTTATGTGATCATTTCGAAAAAGATCTAAAGAAGACGAAGTCTATTTTGTTTTACACAGTCTAGTTCTCAGTCAGACCACAGAAGAAATTAAATTGTGTCAATTGTACAGATGTCCGAATTCCGTTTACATCGGCTTATTGATCACAGCCACAGGACATTAAATAATTCCGTGTAAAGTGTACAGATATCTATGCCCATTTCAGCTTAGCTTCTTGTCATCATCTTCTGTATATTGATGGTTCCTTTCTTTTATACTGTGCACAAAAAGAAACGCATATTTTTTTCGCTGAAAATATTAAGGAAAAGTTTGACAGAAACATGCCCCGTATAGCAGGGAACTCTGTCCAGTGTGAATAGTCAGACATAATGAATAGACATAACAGTAGATTGATGTCTTATTTCTTCTGTGGTTGTAATATTTTGAATGCTAAATGACGCATGAAATGACTGAAATAAAAATATGCGTTTCTTTTTGTGCACAGTATATAATTTGACTGTGTGTGGCACTGTGCGTTCAAACTTTGAAAGAAAATCGTTTTTTTTTTTTTTTTTTTTTAAAGTCCGTGAGGACCAGTTGATGTGTATTTGAAAAATATGTATAATTCATTACTTGTGAAAATGTAGGGGGAAAAATGTGGAGTGTAAAACTCTTACTTGTTAATTAGAAGGGGGAACTCTCTTTTGTTTTGTCTGACTAGGTTGCTTGTCGATGTTGCGTGAGGGAAAGTATGACTCTGGTGACCACGACGTGATTTTAACACGCAACCCCCCGAAAATTGTGAAAGATGGTCATAGGTCTGTGAGGACCAGAAAACTTTGTTTATGGAAATGATTATTTTATTTATTTTTTTTTTTTTGTATATGTGTGGCACTGTGGGCGCACACTTCGTCAGAAAAGTGTCTTTTTGTGTTTGAGGACCTGTGATTTTTTTGAAAAAATAATGTGTATAATTCATATCTTGTGAAAAAGTAGAACAGAATTTGTATGTAATTGGTCTAAAAAGTTTAGTTGTTAATTAAACGGGGGGGAATCTCTTTTGTTTTGTCTGACTGGTTGGTTGTCGACGTTGCGTGAGGGAAAGTCTGGCAATGATTGAAGGGGAACCGCAATGCGATCGTAACGTCATCTTCTGGACATCTTGACGGTTCTTTCCTGATTCACTGAAGTGGATCGACAGTGTGACCTTCAATGTCATCTTCTGATTCCGTTCCTGTTTCACTGAAGTGGTGTGATAGTGTGACATTAAACAGGTCCTTCAACGTCCTGACTTCAACGTCTCAACGAGTCGTAATCCTAATCACACACAGGCGCAGTCAGAAGATTTCAAATGGCTGCAAAGAGATCTGTTAACTCAACCTTTCATGGGAGAAACTTAAAATAAAAAAACATACTGTTCCGCAGAACGAAAGAAACAAGTTACAAGACAAAACACGACACGTTTCGACCTGTTTGGTCTTCTTCAGACAAGATAATAATGAAACAAATGAACGAAATGGGTTTTGCGCCCAATTTGAGGAGATAGGTGACTGCTCGTTCTTTGTTTCCATTGTATTGAATGTTGATTGTCTTGCCTGAAGAACAGCAAAGAGCTCGACATGCGTCGTCTTTGTCTCTTTCGTTCGGCGGAATAGTAATTGTTTCTTTGAAGTTTGTTTCCGTTTCTGCTGGCAGGCACCTCAGCTTGAAACCACCTTCATGAGAGGCCGGTGTAACGAAAAGTTTTAACTCCCCGAATGGTTTAACTCCCAGGGAGTTAAACTGTTCATATGTAAATTTTAACTCCCCGGGAGTTAAACTAGAATGACTCCCACCCTGTGCCAAAATAACTCCACTCAGTAAAACTTCAAAATGTTCTAAAATCTTTTTTGTACAAGTCTCAACAAATTCTTGCAACATTAAGGGGGGGGGGGGGGGGGGGGGATCATTTTGTACATATATCAGACTTAACTCCCACCCTGTAACAGAATGACCCCCCTGGGAGTTAGTACAGATTAACTCCCGGGAGTTAATCCAGGCGTGTAAAAGTTTAACTCCCTGCCCACTAAGGGGAGTCAGTTTTTCACAGTTTAGAATAACTCCCCTGGCAGTTAATGTGTACACGTGTTTTCTGACTCCCAGGGAGTTACTTTGTAACAGAGGGGGAGTTAATCTGATCATGACTAAGATGACTCCCCACCCACCTATTCCCAGGTGTCTTTCGGTAAGAGAATGGAGAAGGGGATTTAATGTTCATGATCATCATCATCACGGGGAAAGGAAATGTCCGTGTACATATTCATGTGCTCATTTATGCATGTCCTTGATATTTTACTATGCCTTTTTGTGTATAATCTGTATGTAAAGTCTGTATATACATGAATTAATGGTTTGATGCCTTTGGTAGAAATACTGTACCTTCAGTCTTCGGCGTTCTCTCTCTCTCTCTCTCTTCTCTCTCTCTCTCTCTCTCTCTCTCTCTCTCTCTCTCATGGAATCTATGCGACTATCAAACAGTCACCCATAAGTGTAGGCCATTACACTCAAATGGTGTAGAAATGGAAAAATTTCAGTTTTTCATTGTGTCATGTCGCCAAATTAGGGAGTGAGGGGGGGGGGGGGGGTGAGAGGGTAAGGAAGGTGGGGAGAGAATGACGAGTAGTCGCGACGTGACGTAAAATTGTTTGTATTGACTCGCTACTCGAAATGGAGGACGCGTATAAACATCGCATGCATAATATGTGAGAAATTGGAGGGATAAATGAAAATGAGTGACTGGTATTTGAATGGTACGGGAAACGACTGAATGAGTGCCAGTAGGCTGCTCTTCGGCCGGCTCTACCTGGGTAGGCAGCCCGTTGAGTGAGTGAGGTAGTGTGTTTATTGTAAAGCGCTTAGAGCTTGGTCTGTGACCGAGGATAGGCGCTATATAAATACCCAATATAATAATAATAATAATACATCTGGGAGAGAAGGAAGGAGAAAAAGGGTTGGCATAGATTAGAAATTTGTGTGTGAGACACATAGGATAGAGAAAGGGAGGGAGGGGGGGGGAGGGGGGGTTGGTGCCTGTTTTTGTACAATTTGTACAAGAGGGTGGCTGCTTGGGACCGATCTGATGAAGTTGTCAAGTGACTCGTCACAGGTGTGGTGGTGTGCGTGTGCCAAGCTAAAAATGAAAGTCAGCCAGCCAATCAGAAAAACACATTTTTCAATAAAATTCAGGACACGTGACTAATTCACAGACACCAATAATATCGAAGGAAACAATTCTACCTGACAAGTCTTGATCTGGCAAGTTAGTGTAAGAACACACACACACACACACACACACACACACACACACACACACACACACACACACACACACACACAACACATTTCGAAAATATATAAGATGCATGGGTGGTAGCGAGGTGCGGGGAGTGGGTGGTGGGTGGGAGTCATTCTGGTAGTATGTCAGAATAACTCCCCTGGAGTCAAACTGAAACACAGAGGGAGTTAGTTTTTTTTATATTCTAGTTTAACTCCCAGGGAGTTAAAATGTACAAATGAACAGTTTAACTCCCTGGGAGTTAAACCATTCGGGGAGTTAAAACTTTTCGTTACACCGGGTCCTAACACACTGTTCGAAGTCTCTCTCTCTCTCTCTCTCTCTCTCTCTCTCTCTCTCTCTCTCTCTCTCTCTCTCTCTCTCTCTCTCTCTTTAAACGCAGTAATTGAAAAATATTTGCAGAAGAGTACGAAACTATACGTGGCCTTCATCGATTTCAAAAAAGCATATGATACTGTGAACCGTAAGGTTTTGTGGGCGGTTCTGCTACGAGCAGGCGTGCGAGGTAGGATGCTAAAAACGATTCAGGCAATGTACTCCAATGTGAAAGCGTGTGTTTTATGTCATAATAATACACGCTACTCAAGTTTCTTTGCATGTTTACAAGGCTTAAAGCAAGGATGTGTTATTAGTCCATTATTATTTTCCTTGTTAATAAATGAACTTGCAAATGACGTAATTTTAAACGGTAAACATGGTGCTACCCTCACATCAGACGAAACTGAGCTATTCCTTTTGCTGTTTGCTGATGATCTCACTCTTTTGGCTTCTACTGCGATTGGGCTACAGCATCAACTGAATATTCTCCAAAGAGAAATAGAAAGACTGCGGTTAACAGTGAATTTAGACAAGTCAAAAATTATTGTTTTCAGGAAGGGTGGTTTTCTCAGCTCAAGGGAGAAATGGTTTCTGAATGGCACCCCGCTAGAAGTGGTTAATTCGTACAAATACTTAGGTCTTACTTTTTCTACTAGACATAGTTTTACACTTGCCATGGAAGAACTAAAACTTAGAGGGAAGAAATGTACAAACGACATCCTGTGCACACTAAAAGAATTTGGTGTAATTCACCGGATATTTTCTTCAAACTTTTTGATGCACAGGTTGTCCCGTTGCTTCTTTATGGCTCTGAGATATGGGGGTACAAAGCTTACCCTCAGCTGGAGCAAGTACATCTGTACGCATGCAAAAGATTTTTACATGTAAGGAATAAATCAGCAAGCGACGTAGTATATGGAGAACTTGGACGTTTTCCATTATGGATATCAACTGTTACCCGGTGTATTAAGTACTGGTTTAGATTGTTAAAACAACCGGATACCAGATTTTCAAAGAAAGCGTACAACATGTCACTGTCTATGCATGAGAAAGGCTGTGTAACATGGGCCACACATGTCAAGAATATCCTGTGTGAAAATGGATTTCAAGAAGTATGGATTTTTGGTTGTGGTAATGAAATAGGATTCATAAAAGAATTAAAATTCAGACTATTTAGTAATTTCTGCCATCAATGGCGAAACCATTTGGATAATAGTCCACGGTTGTCCATGTATGGTAAATTGAAACACATGTTTTCTCGAGAAAAATATATCAGTATTATGTATGTAGAAAATTTCAGGAATGTTCTGGCACAATTTAGAATGGGTGTGTCCCAATTAAATGTACACAGATTTCGCTTTTCACCTACAGCTGAAAACACGACATGCCCTGTATGTTTAAATCTACAAGAAGACGAAATTCATTTTATGTTCAAGTGCCCATTGTACAATCAGATCAGAAAGTTGCATAAATTTGACGTGACTGCGGGTGAGAATTTGGAATGCAAATTGATTGGTGTATTTACTACTGAACTGCCCGATCAAATAGTCAACTTGGCAAAATTCTTAGTCTCCGCCTTCAAAATTAGACAAGCCTTCATCGGCAATACAAATATGTGAATCAGAAATATCCTGATTGTATAAATCATATACAGCCCGTGTTATATGTCTGTCCTGTCAGAGTTATGTTTTCTCTGTGACTAGAGTTTTCCCTGTTTGTATGTTCTCTAGAAGTGAGGTATGATTTTGTGTTCCCCCATGAAAGGGGCTGTTGGCCTATAATCATTAAATTTCAGAGTTCAGAGTTCAGAGTTCTCTCTCTCTCTCTCTCTCTCTCTCTCTCTCTCTCTCTCTCTCTCTCTCTCTCTCTCTCTCTCTCTCTCTCACCAAGCACTCCACTGCTCGATCCATAGCACGGACCCAGTGACAGACATTTTGTTGTTTAAATCAGAAAAGATGACTGTTTCCTCCTCAGTTTCTATGATTGTCGTCCTTGTTTTAAATGGAATTGTGTTTGTTTCACTTTATTTATGAAAACAAACAAAACTGCCTGTATTCATTTTCTCGATTTTAATTTTACTTAATGCGTCGCTAAACTGACCAAAATGTCTGTAATCTCTGGAGCCTGGTTAGCGGAGATGTTGCTTTTCTTGAGTTTTATGTTCCTGTTGTGTTATGCTTTTTTTTATACCTCATTTCATTTCATAACGACAATGTTATTTCAGTTTATTCATTTCAAATGTGGCGCAAAACAGGAAAGTAGCAGAGTATGGTCTTGTTCATCATGTTGAATCCATTTTCTTAAC
>CM065742.1:9817961-9825461 GCA_033310375.1 Conus canariensis | reverse complement strand
GGCACTTTCTGTCCTGTTCTGATAGTTTAAAAATGAATTCCTGAGTTATGAGGTTTGTACATCCGTGTTTTGATAAGCAAACACCACAGTAAAATTATCACGTCAAAAGCGAAATTCAGGACATGTTTATCTGAATCGATTAATCATCAAGTGAAATCGAACTTTTTTGTACCAATACTCCATTAACCATAGGGCAGAGGCTGAAGCTTTTGGAATCGCAGCCATTTCCCGAAAACAAAAAGTAAATAAAGAAATGCATGGCAGAGTGGCCATTTTCTCTGATGCATTCTCAGTGCTCCAGGCACTTTGCAACCGACAAAAGGAAGAAGTGAAGGATCGGACACCGCCATGCCTGCTGTTGAACGGCCCGGGCACACCACAGTCCAGTGGATCCCCCCTCCACTGCAAATTGCCCGGGAATAAAGACAGAGACAGACTGGTTGAGGGAGAAGGGAAGCTCAGGCAGGAGAAACAGCATGTTTCCTACGAAAAAAAACTAAAATCCATGATAGAAAACAGTTAGTTATTTTATTTAAAGTCTTTTCATCATGTCGATGATTTTAGACTCCAGCATCAAAAGCAGCAAAACTTTGTTAAAATTTAAACGTCATTATACAGAGAGAGAGAGAGAGAGGAGAGAGAGAGAGAAGAGAGAGAGACGGAGACAGAGAGAGACAGCGAGAAACAGAGAAGAGAGAGAGAGAGAGAGAGAGAGAGAGAGAGAGAGAGAGCGTTACAAGAAACGTGCAATAGGACTACATAACAAATAACTAGCTAATCTAAATATCGAAAGGTTGAAAAGATTAAACTAGTCCCCAAAAAACTTAACATTAGAACAGGCAAAATACATTCTACGACTTCCGGAGATAGGAAAGTTTTCATTGAAGCACATTTTACAAGTATATGCACAATTGTCAGTTCTGCAGAGCAGACACACTTAATGTCTTTACAGTACTTTGTCGTTAAAGCATTTTAAGAAAAGTCTGCAAGACAAGGTGACAATTGATCTATTTGCACATGGAGCATTCAATAATGAAAAATACTTTGTCCCAGAAGAGAAAAAAACGTCAGGCAGAGAGCAATACGGCTCCAAGAGCTCCCAGACTACAACCGCAGTGACGCTTTCCTCTAGTCCTCCAGAGGAAGTGCAAGTCATGATGGTACCACTGAGATCTGACCACTGCGGACTCCAGCATGACATGTTGACAAAATTCCGTATTGGAGACCCTGCCATGTGCCCCTGTGGTACAGCAACATTGACGGATGAGCACGTCTAGCAGACCTGTCTACGATCCCAGAGTGAGACGATGGCAAGAGAACTCTCAGACACACCATTCTGGGAGAAAGTCTTCAGACCCTGGAGAGTGTACTGCAAACGGTGGACTTCATAAGGACCTGCAATGTCTGTCTGAACGTTACACGAAAGAGAAAACACAACAATCGGAATTTGATGTGCTAATGACATAAGACGTCATGATTATTGTTTTTGTTATTGTTATTATGCAATTATTATTGTAATTCTTCTTCTTCTTCTTCTTCTTCTTCTCTTCTTTGTTCTTTCCTCTCTTCCTCCTCCTCCTCATCATCATCATCCATTATCATTATCTTTATTGTTATTAATATTATTATCACTATTATTATTATTGTTGTTATCGTGTCGTCGTCATCATCATTTCATCATCATCATCATCATTATGATAACCATGATGATGATAATCATGATGATGATGGCGGCGGTAGCGATTCTGTGCTGCTGCTGCTGCTGCTGCTGCTGCTGCTGCTGCTGCTGATGATGATGATGATGATGATAATGAGATTTCTCATTTAGCGCCTGTCCTCAACAAGAGGCCAAGCTATGAACGCACGACTATCCAACGCTCTTGTCTACACAACAGGCTGCCTATCTGAGTAAAGCCAAACTGAACACCTGCCTGTTGGCGCTAATCAGTCCTTCAGTTCCCGTTTCATTCACTCAAACATCAGTCACTAAGTTTTTCTCCCGTTTCCTTTCACTTAAGGATGCATGCTCTGTGTTTTCGTGTTGTGCCTAGCAATGGCAAACTGACGTCCTCTTCTAAACGATGGTGAGATTTCACGTTCTGTGTAAGATGCTGCTGTCTTTACGCGCGGCAGTAAGCGGTGAACAAGGACAAAGACAAAATAAACCCAAACAAGACCAAACAAGCAAACAAACAAAGAGTAAGGATGGAGTGTTTCGTGCTCGCTGTCTGTATAGCTCTGCAGACTTGGAATCAAGCTAGCCAATGACGTTAACATGTTGAATACCAATCAATAATCTGATAAATCAATGAATGCTTGTTGAATATCAATCAATAGTCTGCGAAATCAATGGATCCTTAGACATAAAGGACAAAAGCAGTTAAATGCACACACACACACACACACACACACACACACACACACACACACACACACACACACACACACACACGGAGAAAGAGAGAGAGAGAGAGAGAGAGAGAGAGAGAGAGAGAGAGAGAGAGAGAGAGAGAGCACATACACAGACACCGTCAGAAAGAGACAGACACAAAGGCAGACAGACAGACCCGTGCGCGCGCGCGCGCGCGCGCACACACACAACACACACACACACACACACACACACACACACACACACACACACACACACACACACACACAACACACTTAAATTTTCAGTTTTTAGTGTCTATCTATCATCTATCTATCTATCTATCTATCTATCTATCCGTCTTCCTCTCTGTCTATCGGTCATCTGTCTGTCTGTCTGTCGCCGTCCGTCCGTTCGCCCTTTCATCTATCTATCTATCTATTTACCCTGTCATCTTTTTGTCTGTCTGTCTGTCTGTCTGTCTGACTGTCTGTTTGTTCCATCTGTCTTGTCTGTTCTCTTCCTGTCTGCTGTTGCTGTCTCTGCTCTCTCTCTCATCTCTCTCTTCTCTTCTGCTTCTCTCTCTTCTCTCTCTGTTCTTAGTCGTCGATCGGTCTGTCTGTCCGTTTTGTCTTTCTCTGCCTCTCTATCTCTCTGTCTGTGTGTCTTTATCTCTGCCCCTGTCTGTCTGTCTGACTGTCTGTCTCTGACTCTCTCTCTCTCTGTCTGTGTGTCTTTATCTCTGCCCCTGTCTGTCTGTCTGTCTGTCTCTGACTCTCTCTCTCTGTCTGTGTGTCTTTATCTCTGCCCCTGTCTGTCTGTCTGTCTGTCTGTCTCTGACTCTCTCTCTCTGTCTGTGTGTCTTTATCTCTGCCCCTGTCTGTCTGTCTGTCTGTCTGTCTCTGACTCTCTCTCTCTGTCTGTGTGTCTTTATCTCTGCCCCTGTCTGTCTGTCTGTCTGTCTGTCCTGACTCTCTCTCTCTGTCTGTGTGTCTTTATCTCTGCCCCTGTCTGTCTGTCTGTCTGTCTGTCTCTGACTCCTCTCTCTCTGTCTGTGTGTCTTTATCTCTGCCCCTGTCTGTCTGTCTGTCTGTCTGTCTCTGACTCTCTCTCTCTCTGTCTGTGTGTCTTTATCTCTGCCCCTGTCTGTTCTGTCTGTCTCTGTCGCTGGGCTTCTGTCTGTCTGTCTGTCTCTGACTCTCTCTCTCTGTCTGTGTGTCTTTATCTCTGCCCCTGTCTGTCTGTCTGTCTGTCTGTCTCTGACTCTCTCTCTCTGTCTGTGTGTCTTTATCTCTGCCCCTGTCTGTCTGTCTGTCTGTCTGTCTCTGACTCTCTCTCTCTGTCTGTGTGTCTTTATCTCTGCCCCTGTCTGTCTGTCTGTCTGTCTGTCTCTGACTCTCTCTCTCTGTCTGTGTGTCTTTATCTCTGCCCCTGTCTGTCTGTCTGTCTGTCTGTCTCTGACTCTCTCTCTCTGTCTGTGTGTCTTTATCTCTGCCCCTGTCTGTCTGTCTGTCTGTCTGTCTCTGACTCTCTCTCTCTGTCTGTGTGTCTTTATCTCTGCCCCTGTCTGTCTGTCCTGTCTGTCTGTCTCTGACTCTCTCTCTCTGTCTGTGTGTCTTTATCTCTGCCCTCTGCCCCTGTCTGTCTGTCTGTCTTCTGTCTCTGACTCTCTCTCCTGTCTGTGTGTCTTTATCTCTGCCCCTGTCTGTCTGTCTGTCTGTCTGTCTCTGACTCTCTCTCTCTGTCTGTGTGTCTTTATCTCTGCCCCTGTCTGTCTGTCTGTCTGTCTGTCTCTGACTCTCTCTCTCTGTCTGTGTGTCTTATCTCTGCCCCTGTCTGTCTGTCTGTCTGTCTGTCTCTGACTCTCTCTCTCTGTCTGTGTGTCTTTATCTCTGCCCCTGTCTGTCTGTCTGTCTGTCTGTCTCTGACTCTCTCTCTCTCTGTCTGTGTGTCTTTATCTCTGCCCCTGTCTGTCTGTCTGTCTGTCTGTCTCTGACTCTCTCTCTCTGTCTGTGTGTCTTTATCTCTGCCCCTGTCTGTCTGTCTCTGTCTGTCTGTCTCTGACTCTCTCTCTCTGTCTGTGTGTCTTTATCTCTGCCCCTGTCTGTCTGTCTGTCTGTCTGTCTCTGTCTCTCTCTCTCTGTCTGTGTGTCTTTATCTCTGCCCCTGTCTGTCTGTCTGTCTGTCTGTCTCTGACTCTCTCTCTCTGTCTGTGTGTCTTTATCTCTGCCCCTGTCTGTCTGTCTGTCTGTCTGTCTCTGTCTCTCTCTCTCTGTCTGTGTGTCTTTATCTCTGCCCCTGTCTGTCTGTCTGTCTGTCTCTGTCTCTCTCTCTCTCTGTCTGTGTGTCTTTATCTCTGCCCCTGTCTGTCTGTCTGTCCGTCTGTCTCTGACTCTCTCTCTCTGTCTGTGTGTCTTTATCTCTGCCCCTGTCTGTCTGTCTGTCTGTCTGTCTCTGACTCTCTCTCTCTGTCTGTGTGTCTTTATCTCTGCCCCTGTCTGTCTGTCTGTCTGTCTGTCTCTGACTCTCTCTCTCTGTCTGTGTGTCTTTATCTCTGCCCCTGTCTGTCTGTCTGTCTGTCTGTCTCTGACTCTCTCTCTCTGTCTGTGTGTCTTTATCTCTGCCCCTGTCTGTCTGTCTGTCTGTCTGTCTCTGACTCTCTCTCTCTCTGTCTGTGTGTCTTTATCTCTGCCCCTGTCTGTCTGTCTGTCTCTGACTCTCTCTCTCTGTCTGTGTGTCTTTATCTCTGCCCCTGTCTGTCTGTCTGTCTGTCTGTCTCTGTCTCTCTCTCTGTCTGTGTGTCTTTATCTCTGCCCCTGTCTGTCTGTCTGTCTGTCTGTCTCTGTCTCTCTCTCTCTCTGTCTGTGTGTCTTTATCTCTGCCCCTGTCTGTCTGTCTGTCTGTCTGTCTGTCTCTGCTCTCTCTCTCTGTCTGTGTGTCTTTATCTCTGCCCCTGTCTGTCTGTCTGTCTGTCTGTCTCTGTCTCTCTCTCTCTGTCTGTGTGTCTTTATCTCTGCCCCTGTCTGTCTGTCTGTCTGTCTGTCTCGCTCTCCCTACCTACCTGGCTACCTACCTACCTATCTATCTATCTATCTATCGTCTGTCTGCCTATCTCTTTGTCTGTCTTTCTACCTACCTATCAATCTATATGTGTGTGTGCCTCCACTAACAGTAGCCACGGTAATGATATTATCCATTTTAGGAAGTTACAGAGATCACAAAATATCAGTCATGACAGTGCAAACGAACAAACAACAAGATGCAAAGCACATAAACGTACTCCCAGTTTATCTTGAATACGCGTGAAATTTCCATAAAGAGGGAAAACCGTTTTGGGCCGTTATAGCCGTTAGTAGCGGCTATTCTGGTAAACATCGGCCATCATCTGTGGCCCGTAATAAACATACCTACAAATTTTCAGAAAGATCGGTCCAATATTTTTCTAAGATTTTCTATAAGGAAGAAAACTGTTTTGAGCCGTTATAGCCGTTAGTAACGGTATAACGGTAAAAGATAACATCGGGCATGATCCGTGACCCATAATGAACATACCTTCAGAAAGATCGGCCGAGCATTTTCTTAAGATATTCCATAAAGAAGAAAATCCGTTATGGGCCGTTATAGCCGTTAGTAGCGGTAAAATATCACATCGGGTATCATCCGTGACCCATAATGAACATGCCTATAAATTTTCAGAAAGATCGCCCAAGTACTTTCTGAGATATTCCATAAAGAAGGAAAACCGTTTTGGGCCGTCATAGCCGTTAGTAATGGATATAACGGTAAACTAACACATCGGGCATCATCCGTGACCCATAGTGAACATACCTATAAATTTTCAGAAAGATCGGCCCAGCAGTTTTGTCTGGAACGAGTTGAACACATTTTGACCACGGACAGACACACACACACACACACACACACACACACAACACACACACACACACACACACACACACACACCACACACACACACACACACACAGCATTTCTTCGTTCCCATTCTAGAGTACTCCCTGTTCTAGAAGAACTGAGAGTACAAAAAGCAATCAAAGCTGCTCAACAATGACAAAGTGGTTTGCCGGGTGGAAAATGAGAAAGTAACTTTAAACCAGGGTGAAGATTTATGATGAGAGAGAGAGAGAGAGAGAGAGAGAGAGAGAGAGAGAGAGAGAGAGAGAGAGAGAGAGAGAGAGAGTCCTTGGCATGTGCGGCTAAGAATGAGGAATGGTATATGTGCATTGCCATAATCATGCACAGAGTCTGCCAACACACCAAGTCTGAGACGAATGAATCTTCAAGAGGGAAAGCAAGCACTCTATTCGTAATGCATCGTTCTTGTTCCAGAAAATTCGTAAATCGACAAACGAGCTGCGCGTCGATAGCATTTCTTCAAATTAGCTCCCGAACACATAGACCCTGTTCAGGGAAAGAAAGAGGCCTTTCAGAGGCCGTGGACCTTCCCTGTGTATCTTTCTCCTGGAGGAGGGATTTTGGGGGGATCAATGCATCTTTCCTGCGTGTCTTTGTCCTGGAAACTTTCTTTCAGAGGCAACGTGTCTTTGTTGTTCTAGTTTCTTCTGCAAGGTTCATTTTGTAGACGATACGAGTTTGTGTGCGTGTGTGTGTGTGTGTGTGTGTGTGTGTGTGTGTGTGTGTGTGTGTGTGTGTGTGTGTGTGTGTGTGTGTGTGTGTGTGTGTGTGTGTGTCTGGAAGGTTCATTTCAGAAGACATTGACTTTTGCAGTTTCTTCTTCTTCTTCTGCGTTCCCTGGTCATGCTGGTCAGATAGAAAGTCCGGTAGCTTGGGCAAAGTCAGCGGTCCGTCGGAGTGAGTCCGCCGTTCCCCACAGCTTTTCTTGCAGTTCCACTGCACCGGGCCAAAACTCACGCTGCAGGCTGTCGAACGTGGGACAGGACTGAAGTACGTGCGCTGGGTTTTGTGGGCCAGTACCGCATGGGCACTCATCTGTGTGCGATATATTCAGGCGATAGAGGTGGGAGAGCAACTGACAATGTCCAGTTCTTAGTCTGAAGATGGCGACTTATTGGGCACGCTCAAGATGGTGAATGCCATCCTTCTCTACCTCCACCTGTAGTCTTTCTCTCCATGCTGTCCTGAAATGGCTG
>CM065742.1:9807961-9810461 GCA_033310375.1 Conus canariensis | reverse complement strand
CAGAACCTTCTTGCCATTCATTCATGATAAAGTTATGCTTAACTCACTCCTGTGACCTGCTGCTAATGATGGGACTACATAATACGCTGATAATATTACAAAATGGTAGGCCCTATCATCGCCTGGAATAATAACGTGACCTTTCTCAAATTAAAGCTATGTAATCCACTTTGTCCAATTATTAGAAAAAATATTCCTCTGTCAAAAGCGCATTAAGAATCTCACGAAAATGTCAATTACGGCATTTTCAGCTTTTAAAATCTCTCTCTCTCTCTCTCTCTCTCTCTCTCTCTCTCTCTCTCTCTCTCTCTCTCTCTCTCTCTCTCTCTCAGAGAAAGACACGACGAGGCAGCTAACCAACACCGCATCTTCCTCAACGACTCCTATAACCCTCGTGCGCTTTCCCTGTTTATGCCCTGCCCTCTCCCCTCAGTCTCCCCCTCCCTCCCAGACCAACTGACCTTGCCTCTCTACCTAACACAGGAAAGAAGTCTGGCCTATCCATTTTGTTCTCAACGGGATTAAACTCCCCTCCCACCCACCACCCTCTCTCTCTCTCTCTCTCTCTCTCTCTCTCTCTCTCTCTCTCTCTCTCTCTCTCTCTCTCATATGAAGAGGAAAAAGTGAAAGAAACACAGAGGGAAAAGAAGGAGAAGGGGGGGGGGGGGGGGGGAAGAAAAGTAAATGTACTGTCGACTTAAGGATGACTGGATAGCGTGGCGCACGCACCTGTCTGACGCAATCAGTCCAAACTAACTGACGACCTCACTGCACGTGGTACAGGCCAATCAGTTGAATACAACCTCAATAAACAAGGGCACCCCTTAGCTGTCAGTTTTGATGCTTATCTCCGCCGTCAGGAATAGTCCGGTAACCGCTGGTTCTGTGGACGCATTCCAAGAGAACTCGCTTTGCTTTTTTTTCTTTTTTTTAATTGTCCAAACATGCAATGCAACTATGATAACCAACATACATAAATCCATACATTAATACACGGTGGCACATATCTAACGCAAACAGATGTACATGTGTGTGGGTTTTTTTTTTTTCAATCTCGAATTCTTTTTTAATCTTAAATTCCAATTACTGGCATTAATCCTGTGTACTAAGGTTGCGGACGACATCAAATAGAAAGCAAAAAGAGTATACAGTACTTATCACTAACATAACACACACACACACACACACACACACACACACACACACACACACATATATATATATATATATATATGTGTGTGTGTGTGTGTGTGTGTGTGTGTGTGTGTGTGTGTGTATACATAATATAACCATTAATCCCCTAGTAGTTTAATATATGGTGACCATTTTGTTTGGTATGTTGCATGATTCATCTGCATTAAAGGACATGTATTTGTCCATTTTATGTCTTTAGTCCAACTCCTTCAAAAACATACTTACATTAGTTTTGTTAATTCTACATTCATATATGAAATATTTTTCTATTAAAATTATGAGGTCTAGCATATCGTCGGTTTTTGTTTTCTCATCCGTACCAAATAATATAATCTCCACATTAAGGGATAATCTTACACAGTGTGAACAGTTAACTTACAGAACTCTTTCCAGGTCTTTCCAGAAAATACGGGTAAACTCACATTCCCACAGTTAATGATTAACTGAGTCTTTCTCTCTAAGACAGAAATTACATTTGTCGCTATCAATGAACTCGCGTTGTTTGTTGAAGTAGATGAAGGAAAAAGTTCAGATCTTTGGGAACAGCAAAGGCCGCAGTCAGTCAATGACCTGTGGTGGTGATTTTACTTAGTCCTAGGGGGTCAGAATGAGATTGATGTGGAGGATGCTGCTGGGCGTTGCTTCTCATGGCTTTACACAGAGACGGCTGTGATGTAATGGTCGATCGCTGTACACTGGAGTAGACGTGTTGCCCATTTTCTACCACATGCACAGGGCAGCTCTTTGAAGGCAAACAGCACTTGTCATCTCAATAAAGGGAAAAACGAGAGTCACTGTAATCCCTCTATAAAACCTTTTCCATGAAGCATATTATTATTATCATTACTTTTATCACTAATATCAATACTTATGTAGCACATATCCTCGGCTAGAGACCAATTCTAAGCGCTTTATAATCCACACTCGTTTACACAAAGGGCTGCCTACCTGGGTGGTGCCGACTGAAGAGCTGCCAGCTGGCGCTTCATTCAGTCGTTTCCCGTGTCATCCAGTCAATATCGTTCAATATCGTTCACTCAATTTCCTTACTTCCTCCATTCTTTCCGTTTCTCACGCAGGGTGCATGCTATGTGTAACGTGTCATCCACACCAACGGCCAAACTGGCCTACTCTTCCGAAAGTTGGTGATGGGATTTTACCTGTATGCAAGATGTTATGCGTGCGTTCACACACGGAACCTCGGTTTATAGTCTCATTCGAAGGACTGTTTGGGAAATGGAGTCAGAACCAATATTAACTCGGAAAGAAAAAATCCCCCTGTGCCGAAACGGCCCGCAACGCACAA
>CM065742.1:9797961-9800461 GCA_033310375.1 Conus canariensis | reverse complement strand
TGGACCTCTCCCTGACCTCTTCATTTGGTATAAAGTCTGACCATTTGATGCCCAAGATCTTACGTAGGCACTTAGTATCAAAAGCGTCGAGTTTCCTTTCTTTGTTACATGGGGGAACAAAGGAGTGTAAGCGCAGAGGGTCAATTTATTCACCACTCTCATGCAGTGAATGACCAACTTTACGAGCATGGAATAGCTGTTAGTTTTTTTCACGTGCAGTCATCACAAAAAAACAATAGCGTAAATCTTACTACACGATGAAGTAACTACACGCCCATCATTCCAAACGAATGCTGCTTACGACACCAAATCGCCTAGGAAAAATGACGACACAGAGCACATGGAACAAATGAGGTCACAATCCTCTAGAACAAATGACTACCCTTGCCCACATACCCTGTACTTTACACATCTACACAGCAACAACAACTGGAGAAATGAAAATATACACATTGATATTAAACCAAGACAGGCACAGCCTTTTCGATATTGAATGTAGTCAAACAAACTCACGGGCGAACAGTAACAAATACAAGTAACCTCAGTTTCATTGGTTTGAAAAAAAAAAAATCTCAAATGAGGCCGGGACCAGTAAACGGTGAATAACAAACAAGTAGGATAACTCTTGCTTTGACGAGAGCGAGAGTTACCCTACTTCTAGTTATTTAACAAAACAAGTCGATAACTCGCGGGAGGAAGAGTAACCCTACTGTTTGCTATTTACTGCTTACTGTTCCCTGCCTCATTTAAAGATTTCCTTTAATATGTGCGGTCGTTAAGTGTCCACTTGCGTACTCCTCAGAACGTCTTTTACACATAACACAACTGTGTCATCATGTATAGCTGCAGAGAGAGAGAGAGAGAGAGAGAGAGAGAGAGAGAGAGAGAGAGAGAGTGTGTGTGTGTGTGTGTATGTGCGTGGGTGGATAAGTGGATGCGTGCGTGACTGGCGCGCGCGCGCGCGTGTGTATGTGTGTGTATGTGCGTGCGTGCATATGCGTGTGTGTGTATGTGTGTGTGGGGGGGGGGGGTCCTATTTGAATAAAGATATGGAGAAGGACAAATAAGAACAGAAAAAAATAACAGCGCAAAACACAACAAGGCAAATAGAAAGAATAAGAATACTAAAGACACGGATAGATAATACAAACAAGCAAACAAACAAGCAAATTTATCGACATGAAGCATTTTTATTCACAAATCAGAAACAATGTCGGCAGGAGCAAAAACATACAAACCAAAATGAATGAATGAACAAAACACAATCCCTGTATTCTATGAGGAGGACGGACAAGACAAAAAGCAGGATATACAAGGAAAAAACAAACATAAACAGTCAAGGTGGCACAGAGTGGGGTTTCTGACACAAGCAGTTAATTGATAGAGATGGGGAAATCCAGAAACACACATTCAGAAATAGTTTATCGAGGAAGCATAAGTTGTCTCATTGAAATTCTGACCGCAGTTTCTGGGGACTGCCTGGTGCGACGCCAAAGTACAACGCCACCATTTTGCTTTTGGCTGGCCACGGGAAGATAACTTGTTTCTGCTTTGACTGGCCAGCTAAACATGACTTGTTTCTGCACGTTAATTCCTGTGTGTTTGACTGGCTAGCTAAACGTGACTTGTTTCTGCACGTTAATTCCTGTGTGTTTGACTGGCCAGCTAAACGTGGCTTGTTTTTGCAAGTTAATTTCTGTGTGTTTGACTGGCCAGCTAAACATCACTTGTTTCTGCACGTTCATTTCTGTGTGTTTGACTGGCTAGCTAAACGTGACTTGTTTCTGCATGA
Organism: Conus canariensis; assembly: GCA_033310375.1. NCBI lineage: Eukaryota > Metazoa > Mollusca > Gastropoda > Neogastropoda > Conidae > Conus > Conus canariensis. Next base: position 9,798,669 of record CM065742.1, on the reverse strand, counting down.
TGATTTCTGTGTGTTTGACTTGCCAGCTAGACATGACTTCTTTCTGCACTTTATTTCAATGTGTTTGACTGGCTAGCTAAACGTGACTTGTTTCTGTACTTTATTTCTGTGTTTGACTGACTGCTAAAGGACTTTTTCTGCACGTTAATTTCTGTGTATTTGACTGGCCAGCTAAACGTGACTTGTTTCTGCACGTTGATTTCTGTGTGTTTGACTGGCCAGCTAAACGTGACTTGTTTCTGCACGTTGATTTCTGTGTGTTTGACTGGCCAGCTAAACGTGACTTGTTTCTGCACGTTGATTTCTGTGTGTTTGACTGGCCAGCTAAACGTGACTTGTTTCTGCACGTTAATTTGTGTGTGATTGACTGGCCAGCTAAACATGACTTGTTTCTGCACGTTCATTTCTGTGTGTTTGACTAGCCAGCTAAACATGACTTGTTTCTGCACTTATTTCTGTGTGTTTGACTGACTAGCTAAACATGACTTGTTTCTGCCTGTGATTCCAGGCCCTCGCCCCTCCCACACACACACACGCCTTATCCATTAAGCCTCTCATCTTCCCACACAAACAACACCTTATCCATCACACCCCCTTCCTTCCTAAACAAACGCGTTATCCACTATGCTCACTCCTTTCCATCCCACACAAACACACAGACCTTGTATCCATTAGGTCCCTGTCCAAGTGTCCGAGCAGTGCGTCTGT
>CM065742.1:9782961-9790461 GCA_033310375.1 Conus canariensis | reverse complement strand
GCGCTAAGAAAGATTCCCTTCTGGCCCCCTCACGGACACATGTGGATTTCATCCCCTGGGCATTTGCCACGCCAAAAAAGCACGGGGTTTAAATGGGCGCAGGTGCACGCTAGTTTACGGAGTTGGCAGTATGCTGCATTTATTCATTTGTTGCTTTAAAAGGCTGTTTTGGCTACAAAATGGCTAGGTGTTGAACCGCCAATTCTGGTGGGATGTACGTGGTTTGTTCACGTGCGTGAGAAGACATTGTTATCATGGTTCTTTCGGACACAGACTTTTTTGACAGTCTGCGAAATGTAAACACGGTTGAAAAAGAATGATGGTATACGAACTGTCACACGAGAGGACAGTTCCTATGAAAGCAGAGATTTAATCCAGATAATATTATGTCCTTGTTATATGGCATCATCTACGTTAGTCGTCTATCGCTGACTTTTTCTTCTCTGTGTGTGCATGTGTTAGAGTGTCTTGGGTGTTTGTGTGTGCTGGAGAGAGGGGGGAGAATGGAGACAGGTCCAGTGACGGTGAGGAAAGACCCACTGACCACAGGGAAAGTCCTGCTGACAGTGGGAAAGACTACAACTTTGGATTCTCTCTTGAGGGCACATAAGACTGTATGGCGAAAGCTTGGCTGTGTCTGGAGTGGCACTGTCTTCATCTGTCCGTGGGCAGGGGTGCTTGGGTCTATGGTGTGTGCTCGGTAGCTGGAGGGTGGTGTTCTTTGCCGGTGGGCTCTGCAGTCATGAAATACGGGCTGGTACACCCATGGGGATGCTACTTTAAGGCTGTTATGAGTTGCATCCTGTAGTCTGATTTACCTCTGTTCAGGAGCAGTTATGTCCCTTGATATCTTAATGGAGTGTCCTGCGCGTGCCTGTACCCATCGTCAACACAGCGCAGGCCTCCAAGGGTGGTACAGGACTGCTCTAAAGGCAGATGAAGACAGTGCTTCTCTGGGTCCTCCCCAGCACCTTCGGGTGTTTCTTTTTCTTCGTGTCTTGGGTGTTTGTGTGTGCTTGAGAGAGGGGAGAGAATGAGGGGGAAGAGAGTGTAGGGAAAGAGTGTAGGGGATGATTGTTTATTTGCATGTATAATTCTGCGTTTGTACATGTACATGTCTTATGATGTTATAGTTTATATGCCTTCATCTTATGTTGGTCTTATGATGTTATAGTTTATATGCCTTAATCTTATGTTGGTCTTATGACGTTATAGTTTATATGCCTTAATCTTATGTTGGTCTTATGACGTTATAGTTTGTATGCCTTAATCGTATGTTGGTCTTATGACGTTATATTTTATTTGCCTTAATCTTATGTTGGTCTTATGACGTTATAGTTTATATGCCTTATTAATCTTATGTGTTTCCTTTCTTCTCTTCATTCTTAAACGTTCGGCTTTTATATTGTAATGGCGCCTGGAGCCTCACGTGGGACAGGCGTGATTTTTTTTCTTAAATAAAGTAAATTATTATTATCATGATGATGATGATGATGATGATGATGATGATTATCACGCACACACACACACACACACACGCACATACGCGCACTGGGAAAGAGAGAGAGAGAGAGAGAGAGAGAGAGAGAGAGAGAGAGAGAGAGAGAGAGAGAGAGAGGCCAAGTACGTATTACAAGTGGAAATTACCATTAATCGTGCAGCCGTGTTTCCAATAAATGTCTGTGTGTTTTTTTGTTTGTTTGTTTGTTTGTTTGTTTTTTAATGCTTGTTTCGGGGCTGATGGTTCCAAAGGCAAATGATTCCTTATGCTTCCCCCACAATACATAAGACTTGATTTACACACGTTGTTTCGGGATCTGAGAAACGAAAGTTTGTGTGTTTGTCTATTTTGATTGATTGTTTTAACAACGCTTTAGATAATTTTCCAAGCGATTCCAACCATTACATTGTACGGGACAGCAACAGTTGTTGAAAAGTCTGTCTTTTAATGGATGAACGGTGAAAATTTTGTAATCCCCTCTTCCCCACCCCTCCCTGCTAGGGATTTAGATTTCAATTGAACTAATCTTATGGCTCTTTCATGTAAAGGACTTTGTGATTTCCGATTAGAACCCCTCGCATTATGTGGAAGCGTAGTAAATAGGAGATACTATATGTGCATGGACGTAATTTTCGTAAGTTGATATCTTCTTTTAGAAATGTGATTTCCAAAATGTTAAGATCGTTTTAGTCCCTCTAATCATAGTATAATCCTACCTTCATTAATTTTGCTTCTAGCTGATGTAACTTGAGTAGACCAGGGAAAAAAATGTCTTCATATATTTTTATGTTTAATTGAATGGTTATATAATTGTTTCCCATTTGCATAGTAAGTCAGCTGTTTTCATTTACTTTTTTTATCTTCTTCTTCTGTTTTCACTTATACTGTTGTAACTTATAATGAAGACTATATATATATATATACATATATATATATATATATATATATATATATATATATATATATATAGTGTGTGTGTGTGTGTGTGTGTGTGTGTGTGTGTGTGTGTGTGGTGTGTGTGTCCTACAGGTATGAGTCCCTAATGAACTGAAATCTCTGCGCACTGTCTTCTTTTGGCGCATCTGTAATTTCTCAACTTATCTGATTAAAATTTAATTTAAAAAGAAAAAGAAAAAAAAATGTTAAGAGCTTCTTAAGTCATTGTCAATAATAATAATTGAGACTTGATGCGATGTCACTTCTTCCTTGAACATATAAAGGTGCGGGCAGGGAATTCCGTTCTGCCACTTTCCTTGTGTGGCCAGTCATACGTTACTGGCGGGCATGTGCTTCGTTTCCATCCATGTAATGTTCTGCCACTTTCCTTGTGTGGCGAATCATACGTTACTGGCGGGCATGTGTTCGTTTCCATCCATGTAATGTTCTGCCACTTTCCTTGTGTGGCCAGTCATACGTTACTGGCGGGCATGTGCTTCGTTTCCATCCATGTAATGTTCTGCCACTTTCCTTGTGTGGCCAGTCATACGTTACTGGCGGGCATGTGGTTCGTTTCCATCCATGTAATGTTCTGCCACTTTCCTTGTGTGGCCAGTCATACGTTACTGGCGGGCATGTGCTTCGTTTCCATCCATGTAATGTTCTGCCACTTTCCTTGTGTGGCCAGTCATACGTTACTGGCGGGCATGTGCGTTCGTTTCCATCCATGTAATGTTCTGCCACTTTCCTTGTGTGGCCAGTCATACGTTACTGGCGGGCATGTGCTTCGTTTCCATCCATGTAATGTTCTGCCACTTTCCTTGTGTGGCCAGTCATACGTTACTGGGGGCATGTGCTTCGTTTCCATCCATGTAATGTTCTGCCACTTTCCTTGTGTGGCCAGTCATACGTTACTGGCGGGCATGTGGTTCGTTTCCATCCATGTAATGTTCTGCCACTTTCCTTGTGTGGCCAGTCATACGTTACTGGCGGGCATGTGCTTCGTTTCCATCCATGTAATGTTCTGCCACTTTCCTTGTGTGGCCAGTCATACGTTACTGGCGGGCATGTGGTTCGTTTCCATCCATGTAATGTTCTGCCACTTTCCTTGTGTGGCCAGTCATACGTTACTGGCGGGCATGTGCTTCGTTTCCATCCATGTAATGTTCTGCCACTTTCATTGTGTGGCCAGTCATACGTTACTGGCGGGCATGTGCTTCGTTTCCATCCATGTAATGTTCTGCCACTTTCCTTGTGTGGCCAGTCATACGTTACTGGCGGGCATGTGCTTCGTTTCCATCCATGTAATGTTCTGCCACTTTCCTTGTGTGGCGAGTCATACGTTACTGGCGGGCATGTGCTTCGTTTCCATCCATGTAATGTTCTGCCACTTTCCTTGTGTGGCCAGTCATACGTTACTGGCGGGCATGTGCTTCGTTTCCATCCATGTAATGTTCTGCCACTTTCCTTGTGTGGCCAGTCATACGTTACTGGCGGGCATGTGCTTCGTTTCCATCCATGTAATGTTCTGCCACTTTCCTTGTGTGGCCAGTCATACGTTACTGGCGGGCATGTGCTTCGTTTCCATCCATGTAATGTTCTGCCACTTTCCTTGTGTGGCCAGTCATACGTTACTGGCGGGCATGTGCTTCGTTTCCATCCATGTAATGTTCTGCCACTTTCCTTGTGTGGCCAGTCATACGTTACTGGCGGGCATGTGCTTCGTTTCCATCCATGTAATGTTCTGCCACTTACCTTGTGTGGCCAGTCATACGTTACTGGCGGGCATGTGCTTCGTTTCCATCCATGTAATGTTCTGCCACTTTCCTTGTGTGGCGAATCATACGTTACTGGCGGGCATGTGGTTCGTTTCCATCCATGTAATGTTCTGCCACTTTCCTTGTGTGGCCAGTCATACGTTACTGGCGGGCATGTGGTTCGTTTCCATCCATGTAATGTTCTGCCACTTTCCTTGTGTGGCCAGTCATACGTTACTGGCGGGCATGTGCTTCGTTTCCAACCATGTAATGTTCTGCCACTTTCCTTGTGTGGCCAGTCATACGTTACTGGCGGGCATGTGCTTCGTTTCCATCCATGTAATGTTCTGCCACTTTCCTTGTGTGGCCAGTCATACGTTACTGGCGGGCATGTGCTTCGTTTCCATCCATGTAATGTTCTGCCACTTTCCTTGTGTGGCCAGTCATACGTTACTGGCGGACATGTGCTTCGTTTCCATCCATGTAATGTTCTGCCACTTTCCTTGTGTGGCCAGTCATACGTTACTGGCGGGCATGTGCTTCGTTTCCATCCATGTAATGTTCTGCCACTTTCCTTGTGTGGCCAGTCATACGTTACTGGCGGGCATGTGCTTCGTTTCGATCCGTGTAATGTCTCGGTGATCATTCATTTGCAGATACTTAAAACCAGTTCAGTAGGATTACTGATGTGTGAGTGACGTGTCGTCGACAAACCGCGCGCGCGCGCGCACGCGTATGCGTGTGGTGTGTGTGTGTGTGTGTGTGTGTGTGTGTGTGTGTGTGTGTGTGTGTGCGTGCGCGCGCGCGCGCGCGCGAGCGCGCGCACACACATCTGTGGGTGCGTGCGTGAGTGCGTGCGTGTGTGTGGTGTGTGTGTGTGTGTGTGTGTGTGTGTGTGTGTGTGTGTGTGTGTGTGTGTGTGTGTGTGTGTGTGTGTGTGTGTGTGTGTGTGTGTGTGTAGAATACTGACGGCCCTTTGCACCAATCAGAGGTCGCTTCTATTTTTTTAGCAAAGGGGGAATAATATGATGGGTGAACTTCGACAGATTTCCTTCTACACCTCCACCGCTTTCAGACAACAGCGATATTGTTTGTGTTCAGAGGGAGTGGAATTTCAAACAGAAAGAGAAGAAGAAATTAGATTGTCAAAACGTCCTATCTGTTTTACATCTGTGTGGCTGTTATTCGCAGATATGAATCAATATTATTGGTTTCGCGGTTCGCCACACTCTGTAAACGTCGTTTCGATTGGTTGGGAGATCTGTCGGTATTTGCCTGTTATGGGTGAGATCATGGACCAGGATCTAAACTCTGTGTGTGTGTGTGTGTGTGTGTATGTGTGTGTGTGTGTGTGTGTGTGTGTGTGTGTGTGTGTGTGTGTGTGTGTGTGTGTGTGTTCGTGTGTGGCGGGTGGCGGGTGGGTGGGTCTGTGGGTGTGGATGTAGGCTTAGTTGTGGGTGTGTTTTTTAAACAGATGAACAATTCATATCAAAATCAGCTTTATGGGATTCCTGTGGTGGACAGGGGAGAGATAGACTGTTAGATTTCACCATTTCTTTTTAAATGCCGACAGAAGGTGGTTGACTGACGGTCAGGAGAAGAAGCACGATTGGTGTTTGATGGGTTGTAAGGAAGCCAAAGACAAACTTCATTTTATTTACAATCGCCCTGCATATGAGTCAGTCCCAAATATACATGGCTTCTTTGTCCTTGACTGTTTCGCAAAGACACGATTTAGTGGCTATTCTTGAATAGGAAAACGAAAAAAAATGTGATTATATTGCTTCTAAAAATAATATATAAGCAAATAATAATACGAGAAAAAATAACTCTCATCTGGGCAACGTTGATACGAAAAAGGGGACGGTAATCTAAGAAAGAAAAAAAAAATATTAGGAAGAAAAGAAAGAAGAGTGAAAGAAGCAAAGAAAAATAAGAAAGAAAGAAAGAAGGAGAATGTAGCTGCAATGGAAACCAAAAGACAGAAATTGAAAAGACGAAATAAAGACACGAAAACTTGACTTGCGATAGAAGCTGTGTTTTCAGATCATCACTGATGGATAGTCGAGTTTAGCATTTACTATCATTATGGTTATTATTTTTTGTGAATGCGTGGATGTAAAATGTGTCCTTCAGTAAAACTTGCACATGGATAAAAGAATTGTGTACGTGGGGCCGCGCGCGTGCGCCATTGTGTGTGGTTGTGTGGCGAACGTTTTCTCCGCCGTTCGTCGCTACCAGTTCGCTAAAAGTTTGTAAATTGTTCCCCTTGACACTAGGGCTATAAAAGCTAATACCAGTAAAAGATGCGTCTCTCTCTCTCTCTCTCTCTCTCTCTCTCTCTTATATATATATATATATATATATATATATATAACTTGACCAATAATGTATTGGCAAAACAGACACGATTTGGCCGAAACTATTTTTTTTAAACAAATCTTAAATGTCAGTGAACCGCCCCAAAAACCTGGACAAACGGATCACAAAGACAAAGAAATGCAGAAAGTGCAATATACATGAACGTGTTGCAGCTTTCAATCAAATAACTGCATTTTGTCCGTGGAATCATCCTTTATTTGACCATGACTATAAAGCAATTGCATGTACATTTCACAAGTTCGTCTTTGTGTAAAATTCTCAAAGACGCAGAGCCATACACATTTTATAGCACATGCCGGAGTATCATCTATATGACACGATCGAAACCAACTTTCCTCCATGCGTGAGCAAGGTTGACAGTGGAAAATTAAACAAACCTATCACAATTGAGTCTCTTATGTACGGAACAAAAAATCAGTGAATATGAGCTTGTTCAAATGGGTGGAATAATGGACAACGGACGCAATCATACTCTGTCCATTTGTATGAGAGAGAGAGAGAGAGAGAGAGAGAGAGAGAGAGAAGACGAACACACTCACGTCAAAGATCAATATGTGGAGGCTCGTTCCAGACAGCCGAATCAGGATTGCTGTAAGCTTAAACTGTGACGGCGCGCGCCGCGCACGCAAATACGCACGAGAGAGAGAGAGAGAGAGGAGACACACACACACACACACTCTCTCTCTCTCTCTCTCTCAAGCGCTGGTGCATTCGTGCCCCCCCCCCTCCCCTACACACACACTCACAAGAGAGAGAGAGAGGGAGGGATGGAGGGAGGGAGGGACGGATTTATGGGCAAGGGGACATGGTGTGGAGTGTGGGAGGTTCGTGGTGGTGGAGAGGGAAGATGTGGAGGGGGTAGAAAGAGGACAAGGAGGGGGGGGGGGGGGGTGTTATCAATCAAAGCATATATAAGAATCCCTC
>CM065742.1:9762961-9777961 GCA_033310375.1 Conus canariensis | reverse complement strand
TTTGTTGACTGTCTAAAATTGATTTCTTCCATTTTATAAAATCACATATATATAAAAATTATGTTGTATGGCACCGGATTTTTTCTGCACACACACACACACCACACACACACACACACACACACACACTCTTCATTGGTTCAGGGCGGGCTAGCGCGCGCGCGCGCGCGCGCGGTGTGGTGTGTGTGTGTTGTGTCATGGCGCAGATGATAATCCGGTGCCATTAGCAGTAGCCCCGGAATAAATGGCAGCTGCGACTTGCGTCCGGATAAACAGGAACTGGCACATTTTTAAATTGTACCGGTGCAAACAGCAACTGCGATTTGCACCTCGACAATTGCCAGTCGCGACCAGAGAGGAAATGCATTAATAAACTACATGTCTCCGTTGTTTCAGGGCCAAATTGTTTTTGTTTGTTTGTTTGTGTGTGTGTGTGTGTGTGTGGTGTGTGTGTGTGTGTGTGTGTGTGTGTGTGTGTGTGGTGTGTTGTGTGTGTGTGTGTGTGTGTGTGTGTGTGTGTGTGTCTGTGTCTGTGTGTGGTGCTGTTGTGGTGTGTGTGTGTGTGGGGTGTGTGTGTGTGTGCGGGGTCGTGTGTTGTGTGTGTGTTGTATGCGCGCGCGTTTGTGTGTGAGTTGCGCGCGCGCGCGTTTTGTGTGCGTGCGTGCGCGCGCGCTCTTGCACTGTTTTGCTTTAGCTCATATGAGAACAAGCCTCTGAATTCTTATCACTTTTAGTGTTCCCGTTTGCCTCGCTTGTGAGAAAATGAACATCAGTATTTGAACAGTAGCTTGCCTGTGTGGGGAACACCAATTAGTTGCACAAAATAAAGGCTCAAAGAGAACCATTTTAGGAGCTTTTGGAAGATTTTCTTTGGAAACACGCCAGTAAGAAAGAGAACTCCTTACTAAGGAAAACTACGCCAATAGCCACGGCACAAAATGCCAGGACAGTGCTTTGTTTAAATCTGGTAAACCAAAAACTTCTAAGTACACAACATCGATTCACAGACGAAGAAAAATAAATCTTGCCCGTTTGCGGCAAAAGAAATGACTGACATACTACACAGACGTTATGAATGTGCGAGTCGCGAGACGAGGGATAAAGTTTCCTCGTAACTATGCAGGAATCAGATATGATGTGGTTAGTCTCTGTTTGCAAGTCTCTCCATCATGTGGAGGGCGTCGACCCTTGAAACTGCCATTCCCCCTGGAGGGCTAATAATACGTCTTGCGTTCCTGATTCGTATGCAAACTGAATTATTCCCCACGTCAGTCGAGCTGATGGCCATTTGAAGTGGATCACGCGCCGCATGCATTATTCAACAAAATAAAGGCATATACTTTGGCGACAGAATCAGCATCAGAAGTGTCTGCAGAAGTTTGACTATATTGGTTCTGCAAGTATGGAACTCTTCGATCAGATAATGGACTCGGGTACGTGATGGAGGACATCAATGCGTTGACGATTCACAGGAAGGGTCTGGTCATAACACATGGACGGCCTCTCCATTCACGGCCCCAGGACTGTCGTAGAATGCAGAAATGGAGACCTACAGTTGAAATTGGGAAGACAGTTGGAAGATGATGGTGAAAATTGGAGCTCAGGATTCATATTCAACATTCCTTCCATGAACACCTCCGCATCAGAAGGCGACAGGTAGACAGATACTGAGATCATCTTTTGCTACACTGGAACTGACAGAAGAGCAGCAGATGCTCCATGAGGAAACTTTGGCAGATGATGCGATAGGTGATGAGAATGTACTGATGCAGGACCAGTCTTCACTTTACTTGCATGAGCCCACACAAGATGTTTGTGGACACCATAGAGTCAGGCTGCTTTGGTACACAAGTCTTCATTTTACCTGCACGATCCCTTTTAAGAGTTTGTTGGACACTAGAAAGCCAGGCTGCTTTGGTACAAGTCTTCGTTTTGTCGGCACGATCCCTCATAAGACGGTCGTTGGACACTATAGAGCCAGGTTGCACACACACACACACACACACAACACACACACACACGCACACACACACAACACACACACACACGAGACACGCACACACACACACACACACACACAACACACACACAACCAATGCACGCACAACAACGTAGTATATAACATACATGTGTGGAAAGAGGACACAAGAAGCATTATTTACCAACATAGTATGATCAGCTTGGCCTGATGACGGATGGACTGATTCATGCGGTAGTCATTTTTAAGAAAACCAGCATGTAATCATACTCTAAAATTCTTGTTCATAAAGCAAAATTGGTTTTCGAGGCACTGAGGAATATGAAATATGATTGTTGATAGAGACTCATTGACTCATTGACATTTTAATGTCAATAGCAGTACAGCCATCATGACATGGGGCGTATTCACCCATGAAAAGATCTAATATAGCGACTAACTTTAACACAACTATAAACATTGTATATATGTAGGTACAGTTATACACACACATGCATATACATACACACATACATACATACATATACACATACACATACACACGTACATACATACATACACACATGCATATAAGTGCCTACGCACATATTCATATGCATACACACACACACACACAACACACACACACACACACACACACACACCACACACAACGCATGTACATTCAAGTAAGTTACATTCATAATCTCATAACCAATGACCGCTGGGCACTGAATAAGGAAAGTGTTTACTAAACAGAAAATCAAGTCAGCGTGTTTTTCCTAACTTTACATGCTTCAGCAATGTATTTTGCTCTAGAGATTTGATTAACAGCTCATTTTCCAGTGTCAGCACACGGGCTAGATTGTGGCTTTTCACAGCAGGCAACTGAAACAAGCTACATTTTTCGCGGATTTGTCTGTAAGCTTCGCAGTGGAATAAGAAGTGGCACTCGTCTTCATTGTCATTTAACTTACATACTGGACAGTTATTAATTGCTGTTGTGCCAGGCATGAACCATATTTTGTTTGCATGTAGACCCAAGGTTCTGGTTCGAAAACGTGCAAGTACAGTTCTATGCCATCTGTCTGTTACTACTGATAGGTACTTTTCAGCTTGCAGGTTACTGTTAAATGAAAGGAACATTTCATATTTATCATTTCCTTCCATATTAGAATGCCAATTTTGTTGAAACATACACACCAGTCTATCTTTCAATTCAGAAATGAACAGCTTATCGTTCCCTACTTCTTGACGTACCCAAACAACACCAAACCCGTTTTCTGTCAAGAATTTCTTTACTTTGGACACCCAGTTAAACTTTCCATTCTCGTGTTGTTTAATAACATTTTGTATGCCTGCTTACACAGTCTTGTTTGTGGTAATTTCAAAAGTTTTAGCCAATATTTAATACATTTAACATAAGTGTGTATATATAAGGGATATCTCCCCGACTCTGCATAAACCATTTTGTTAGAAGAATGTAATGGGACATTTATGAAACGCTTAATTGCAAATGTGTGTACCTTTTCAATTTGGTTCATGTCAAGAGTACCCCACACTTCCGCTGCATACGTTAATATGGGAGTAATCTGGGTGTCAAAAAGTTTCCAAAATATTGATGGTTCAATGCAATTCAACTTCCTTAATGACTTAAGAATTTCAATCACACCTTTTTTTCCCTTTTCTACACACTTCTGTCAGTCCTGCATTAAGACTTAGCTTAGTTGTGAATGTTAATCCAAGATATTTGTCACTATTTGTCACTCTTACTTCTGCACTACCGTGCCACCATTTTTCATGTCTGGAAATATGACCCCCCATTCTAAAGACCATAATGTTTGTTTTATCTAGGTTAACAGTTAACTGTAATCGGTCCGCTTCTTCTTTGAGAGTGGTCAACTGGTTCTGCAAACCAACAGTGGTATCAGAAAGTAAAATGACATCATCTGCAAACAGCATCAGGAAGATTTCAACTGTACCTGGTATCATTTGAATACCGTGCCTACCGTTTTTGTTAATTTCTATCGCTAATTCGTTTATAAAGAATGAGAACAGCTGAGGGCTTAGTATGCATCCCTGCTTAACACCACGAGGACAATTGAAATTATCTGAACATTTACCTTTATCGCGCACAAAAGCCACTACTGAAACATACACTCCTCTAAGAGCCTTGTACATTTTCCCTTTAATGCCAATTTTTCTCAAAATATTCCAGAGAATGTTCCTGTTTACAGAGGCATCTTTCTGCAATGCTTTATATTCAGGTGATCTAGCTCTCCGATAAGACCTAAGAAGCCGGACGACTATTTTTTTCTTTTGTTCACACTCAATGTCAAACCAGTCGTTAAATTGTTTTTTTTTATTTCTCCCAACTCTCCTAACCATACATGCTGCAGCCGCATACATTGCATTTACTAAACATTCTATGGCTCTGTTAACATCAGTAGCGAGATATCGTTGTGCTGTGTTTAAACACTCTTTAAATTCATCAGACTCTAGCTCTTCTTTATATATTCCGCTGTGTTCTTCAGACCATACTATCTTTTCTTCTTTATGTTCACACTGTGGTAGCTGGGGAACACTATCTTCATACACACATTTTCTCCAAGCTAGTTTAACTGGCAGATGCCAGGAATATAGCCTCTCACCAACTCTTAAATTGTATTTGTCTAACAGCTCATCTGAAACTATAAAATAGTCAATGACACTACTTCCCTGGGGAGACACAAACGTAAATTCACCATTCAAATCATTGATACAAGATCCATTAACAATACTCAAATCAAATAAGAAGCAAAAATCCAACAGTGATCTACCAAAGTTATTTACAACAAGATCCTTTGACACACGCCAGCCAGTCTCTTTCTCATCATCATCAGTGTCATCATTGTGCACAAAGTTCATCATGTTTTCCATTCGCGCTTGTTCAGATCCCGTTCTCGCATTCAAATCACCGCACACCATCAGATGCACCTCATCCTTTTCTATACATTGTAGCAAATTTTTTTCAAGTATGTGTATGCCATTTTTTGACTCTGAATTATTATAGGCTGCCCCCCCTCCCCCCCCCCTCAGGTACAATATAGCATGCGACAATAACTACATCTTTATCAACATTTAGCAAACCCTTTTTAAGTTTAATAGCAATAGCATTGTCGCATTCGAGTTTTATTTCTTCTATAAACTCTGCAAAGCACTTTTTCACCAGAAGAAGAACTCCACCAGAATTTCTACCATGAACAGACAATTTTGGGGCAGGCGTGTGCAATTTAATATAATCTTGAAATATACTACCAAAATCAAAACGATTATCAGTGAAGGTTTCTGTTAAACATACAAAATCAAAGGAATTGATGTATTTAACAAAAGAGACATCATTTAATTTAGTATACAAATTTTCCACATTGTAATTCAAAAAGTTCAAAATCAGTGACCGGCGGTCTGCCTCGTGCTATTTATCATTGCTTGAGCGTGTCATTCTCACACTCCCTCCCTTTTGTTTACTGTCACTGCCACTCATGTAGCCGCGTAAATCGGTTTGCTGTCGTTCTCTGCTTGGCCCACCCTTTGCTGCACGTGCGTCACGTATCTGACAGTCCCTGTCCTTGCCAACACTGTCACCAGTCAAGCGTGGAGCTGACCCTGTGTTCGCGCCGTGGTGAAGAGGCGGTCGCTGATTGGATGTCGGAGTCACGTGCTCAAGGCTAGGGGAATCCCTTTCCAGCGTGTTACTTCTGGTTCGCACAGCGCGTTGGTTGTTGTCGGGGGCGTGTCCCTCCTAGACGATCGTGTCACCGTCGCACCCGGCGTCGCACCCAGCGTCGCTGCCGCTGTTGTCTCACCTGTTGCCGTTGATGGCATTGCCCTTGCTGTCGCCTCGGCGTACGTCCTCGAGTCGGGTCTTCTAGCGCCGACGGTCAGCCTCCCCTTGTAGAAGTAGGCTGACATGCCGTCCTTCCTGGCTTGTGCCACGATGCCGGCTTGTCGTCGCGTCAGGTCGTTGGCCACGCGCACTCCCCTCTTCTCCAGCCTCCCCCTGAACTCCGTGTCCGTCAGCACAGTCATTTTATCAGTCCAGTTTCGGAACTTGGCGATCATGGGTCTAGGTTCTCCCGCTTTAGCCTGCCCTACACGATGTGCACGCACAATGTCCTCTTCGTTCCGCTGCTTGTTTCCCCCCGCACTGTTTAAGGGTGAGGCCACTGCTCTGGCACACGTGTGGTAATCTTCGTTCTCAATGACTTGAGGAATACGAAATAACCTGAGGTTGTCTCTTCGTGAAAACTCCTCCAACCGGTCAATTTCAACAGGCATATGTTTCACCTCCTCCCTCAGATCCGCGACGGTCTCGAACTTTCTTTCGGTTTCAGTTTTCGTATTGGATATCTCCTTGGTCAAACTGTTCATTTGTGACGATAAGGACGACACTGTCTCTGCTAATTTCATGTTCTCTCTTTCAAGTCATCACATCTCTGATTAATTTCTTGTTTTACCTTTTCCAGTTCGCGCTTAATTTCACTAAGGTCTCCTCTAACGGCAGCAATTTGTTCCCTGTGTTCTTGACTTTGTTGACGTATTGCTGTCAAAATTTCATTTGCCACACTCGCTGATATGGATCCGCTCTCTTCCACTAACACGGCAGAATGAAGGGATTCCTCTTCTAGATGACGGTGATCGGGGCCTGGGTTCACCTCGATGTCTCCACTAAGGAGAAGACGTCTCACACACAGCACAGCATTGGCAGCAGACAGGAACAAAAGGACGGGTACAAACGGGAACGCAAGGTGTTGGGTCATGTGACTGGCATGACAGCTGCACACACTGTCATCTGACACTGTTCCTCTCAGGTTTCCCCCCTCCACAGCCACAAATGCATTGTTCGAAGTGAAAACAGCCCGAAAGATGTTCACGATGCCACGCAGTACAGCCACCGCCAAACAGAATGCAACACATACCGTGATAATGCCACACAGTGTCACCTCTACCGTGCACTCTCTTGAACAATGGCGCCGCGACCCAGATTTCACACCAGGCACTGCACCACGAAAAAGTCCTATGCGCACTCTCCATAAGACTAAGTCAGTCATATTTCCTTATAGTTCACTGAATATGATTGTTGAATATTATTTAAGACACTCTATTCTGCTGTACCGGTCCTTGCAGTATCTGAAAACTTCAAACTGGTAACCGCGCCTTCATGTAAGTTGTTTACTTGTCGCCATCTTGATGACGTCCCCCATAGTTGAGAGAGAGAGAGAGAGAGAGAGAGAGAGAGAGAGAGAGAGACAAGAAGAAGAAGAAGAAGATAAGATAATGTTGCTTATAGCCCAGCCGACCGCAAAGGGCCATATCAGGGCTGTCACCATGTTCAAATCAACTCACAAGTCACTCATTTACACAATTCTTTAAAATAAATCTTCTAATAACCCATCCGAAAGTTTGTTAAAAAAAAACAAAAAAAAACAACTTTCCATTGTAAAATCTCAGATCCGATGAAAAATGTTAATCTCTTTCAAGAACACAAAGATCGTGTTAGGCGGAACGTCTCTGAACAAGATTTTCATGGAATCTGCTGTAAAATGTTTGTGTCTCACATCATGCAAGTCCCAACACTCTAAAAGAACATGTTTCATTGTGAGTGGCACATGACATGGAATGCACCATGGAGCTTCTTCACTCTTTAAAAGGTATGAATGGGTAAAATACGAATGGCCGGTGTGCAGCCGGCATAGAACTGTTTCTTCTTTACGACTACCAAACGTAGATGAGAGGAACTTCTTTAGGTCTGGACAAAGAAGGAAGAAAAAAAATGTTAAGAAATTAGAAAAAATAAAGAAGGAAAAGTTGTAACACAACTGTTCCTTTCACATGGCAAAAGAACTGGGAAACTTTTCATTTCTTTTCAAAACTAAATCGTCACATGCACAAACTACCGTGCGCTCATCTGGTGTGAAAGGTGAAAGGTTACACAGGGAACGATGACGGCAAAGTGTCGGAGCCTAATGACTCAGGCCAGTTCTTACCACAGAATTACCGTAGTAAATCCGCACCGGACTTCCGAGGGCGGTGCAGGATTGGTCCCAGCTGGTTCGTTCGGCAGTTGAGGACAGTACTTTCTTTAAATCCCCACCAGCACCTTCGGGTGTATCTTTGTTTTCAGTTCTTAATTACCGAAGCCACGTCCACCACAGACCATCGAACGTTGGCATTAGCTGCCAGAGTTGCTGCTGCCGTCAGGTCTTAGCGGAAAGCCCAGTTAATTCCTCACAGCTGTCAGCACGCTTGAACAGGCGCGGGTTTTAAGTGATGGTATGGTAGCGAGAGGAGTGTAGGGTGGTTGGGAGAGGTGAGGGGGAGGAAGGGGGAGGGGGGGGCTTTTTTTATAACTAGGCTAGTTCCCACCAAGGTTACGCTCAGATTCTGTGGGTTTGGCAGGTTCAGGCTGTGGTTCAAATCCCAGGCAGGTTAGGAGGGGTTAAAGGACGGAAGACTAATTCGTGAGTAAGGAATGAATGAGGTGAGGAAAGAGGGGGGGGGGGGGGGGGGGGGGGGGGAGTGAGCTGGTGTGTGTATGTGTGTGGTGTGTGTGTTGTGTTGGGTGTGTGTGTGTGTGTGTGTGTGTGGTGTGTGTGTGTGTGTGTGTGTGTGTGTGTGTGCGTGTGTTGTGTGAGGTGGTGGTGGTGGGTGGTGGTGGTGGTGGTGGGGGGGTGTGTGTGTGTGTGTGTGTGTGTGTGTGTGTGTGTGGTGTGTGTGTGTGTGCGTGCGTGCGTGCATATATATGTGTGTGTGTGTGTGTGTGTGCGCGTGTGTGTGTGTTTGTCCGAGTGCGTGCGTGCGTGTGTGCGTGCGTGCATGCTAGCGTGCGTGCGCGTGCGTGTATGTGTGCGTGCGCGTGCGTGTATGTGTATGTGTGTGTGCGTGCGTGCGCGCGCGTGCCTGGTACAAAAGTGTGTGTGTGTGTGTGTGTGTGTGTGTGTGTGTGTGTGTGTGTGTGTGTGTTCCTAGGATGCCTACACTCCCATCGCCTGGACTGCAGTAAGGACTGATAAAAGTGGTGGGCAAGAGAAGGGGGTGAGGGCCTGGGAGTGACAAGGGGCACGTGGCGAGAGGAGAGAGAGAGAGAGAGAG
The DNA here is from genome assembly GCA_033310375.1 of Conus canariensis. NCBI lineage: Eukaryota > Metazoa > Mollusca > Gastropoda > Neogastropoda > Conidae > Conus > Conus canariensis. Next base: position 9,768,873 of record CM065742.1, on the reverse strand, counting down.
AGAGGAGAGAGAGAGAGAGAGAGAGAGAGAGAGAGAGAGAGTGAGAGAGAGAGAGAGAGAGAGTGGGGGGGGGGGCGGGTCTTGTGTCAAAACAGCAGATCAACTTATCATTTAGCGGACTAGATGGGCGTGAAGGGATCAAGAAATGGGATTCCCGTACACCCCCCTTTCCCCACCCTACCACTACCTCCCCCAACCCACCCTAACCAGAGCCTGTAGTTACAGCGTGTGCGAGGAATGTGTGTGTGGCCAACAACGTTGGCAATGGGAGACTTCTCTCTCTCGACAAGCGCGAGTTATCTTACCTGTGGAAATTTCTGATCTCCCAAACCAGCTTGCCAAGAATGCCACGAGGGAAGAGTTGATCAGGTTTACTGTTCCTCACACTGATCTGAAACTCAAAACACAGGCCTATATCAAAGACCTCTGGCAAGAGGAATGGACCTTGCAGACGGATAACAAACTTATTTAAAATCCGTCCAAACCTGAACGAGTTTTTACCATGTTCCAGAGGCGGCCGTAAAGAAGAAACAGTCCTGTGCCACTTGCACACAGGCCACTCGTTTTATACCCATCTTTTAAAAGGTTAAGAAGCTCCGTGGCGCATACCATGTCATGTTCCACTCACAGTGAAACATATTCTTTCAGATTGTTGGGACTTGCACGATGTGACATAAACACTTTACAGCAGAGTCCATGAAAACCCTGTTCAGAGTTGTCCCACCTGACGTGATCTTTGAGTTTCTGAGAGAGATTAACATTTTTCATCTGGTTTAAGATTTTACGGAAGAAAGATTTTTAACGAAGTTTCTGGCGCGTTTTTAAAAGATGTATTTTAAAGAGATGTGTGAAAGATTTTTGTTTTGCTTTGTTTGTTTGTTTGGTTTTTTTTAGATGACTTGTCAGTTGATTTTAATGTGGTGACAGCCCTGATATGGCCCTTTGCGGTCGGCTGGGCTTGAAGCAACTTTACCTTACCTTACCTCCCGAACAGTTGAACAACGAAAGGGGTTGGTTTGAAGGGTAGCGACATCAGGGTAAGAACAATGTGTCTGGGAACAGGACATGCTGTGCGGCCGTCTCTGCAGGCGTACAGGAAGGGACATGGAAACAGAACACACCCGTATGTTAACAGCACTGTTGTAAGCTTCCTTGAATCTCATTTGGGGTGCCTCGTAGCATTATGGAAACAGAACACACCCGTTATGTCAACAGCACTGTTGTGAACTTCCTTGAATCTCATTCGGGGTGCCTCGTAGCATTATGGAAACAGAACACACCCGTATGTTAACAGCACTGTTGTGAACTTCCTTGAATCTCATTTGGGGTGCCTCGTAGCATTATGGAAACAGAACACACCCGTATGTTAACAGCACTGTTGTGAACTTCCTTGAATCTCATTCGGGGTGCCTCGTAGCATTATGGAAACAGAACACACCCGTATGTTAACAGCACTGTTGTGAACTTCCTTGAATCTCATTCGGGGTGCCTCGTAGCATTATGGAAACAGAACACACCCGTATGTTAACAGCACTGTTGTAAGCTTCCTTGAATCTCATTCGGGGTGCCTCGTAGCATTATGGAAACAGAACACACCCGTATGTTAACAGCACTGTTGTGAACTTCCTTGAATCTCATTCGGGGTGCCTCGTAGCATTATGGAAACAGAACACACCCGTATGTTAACAGCACTGTTGTGAACTTCCTTGAATCTCATTCGGGGTGCCTCGTAGCATTATGGAAACAGAACACACCCGTATGTTAACAGCACTGTTGTGAACTTCCTTGAATCTCATTCGGGGTGCCTCGTAGCATTATGGAAACAGAACACACCCGTATGTTAACAGCACTGTTGTAAGCTTCCTTGAATCTCATTTGGGGTGCCTCGTAGCATTATGGAAACAGAACACACCCGTATGTTAACAGCACTGTTGTAAGCTTCCTTGAATCTCATTCGGGGTGCCTCGTAGCATTATGGAAACAGAACACACCCGTATGTTAACAGCACTGTTGTGAACTTCCTTGAATCTCATTCGGGGTGCCTCGTAGCATTATGGAAACAGAACACACCCGTATGTCAACAGCACTGTTGTGAACTTCCTTGAATCTCATTCGGGGTGCCTCGTAGCATTATGGAAACAGAACACACCCGTATGTTAACAGCACTGTTGTGAACTTCCTTGAATCTCATTCGGGGTGCCTCGTAGCATTATGGAAACAGAACACACCCGTATGTCAACAGCACTGTTGTGAACTTCCTTGAATCTCATTCGGGGTGCCTCGTAGCATTATGGAAACAGAACACACCCGTATGTTAACAGCACTGTTGTGAACTTCCTTGAATCTCATTCGGGGTGCCTCGTAGCATTATGGAAACAGAACACACCCGTATGTTAACAGCACTGTTGTGAACTTCCTTGAATCTCATTCGGGGTGCCTCGTAGCATTATGGAAACAGAACACACCCGTATGTTAACAGCACTGTTGTGAACTTCCTTGAATCTCATTGGGGTGCCTCGTAGCATTATGGAAACAGAAACACCCGTATGTTAACAGCACTGTTGTGAACTTCCTTGAATCTCATTCGGGGTGCCTCGTAGCATTATGGAAACAGAACACACCCGTATGTTAACAGCACTGTTGTAAGCTTCCTTGAATCTCATTTGGGGTGCCTCGTAGCATTATGGAAACAGAACACACCCGTATGTTAACAGCACTGTTGTAAGCTTCCTTGAATCTCATTTGGGGTGCCTCGTAGCATTATGGAAACAGAACACACCCGTATGTTAACAGCACTGTTGTAAGCTTCCTTGAATCTCATTTGGGGTGCCTCGTAGCATTATGGAAACAGAACACACCCGTTATGTCAACAGCACTGTTGTAAGCTTCCTTGAATCTCATTTGGGGTGCCTCGTAGCATTATGGAAACAGAACACACCCGTTATGTTAACAGCACTGTTGTAAGCTTCCTTGAATCTCATTTGGGGTGCCTCGTAGCATTATGGAAACAGAACACACCCGTATGTTAACAGCACTGTTGTAAGCTTCCTTGAATCTCATTTGGGGTGCCTCGTAGCATTATGGAAACAGAACACACCCGTATGTTAACAGCACTGTTGTGAACTTCCTTGAATCTCATTTCGGGGTGCCTCGTAGCATTATGGAAACAGAACACACCCGTATGTTAACAGCACTGTTGTGAACTTCCTTGAATCTCATTCGGGGTGCCTCGTAGCATTATGGAAACAGAACACACCCGTATGTTAACAGCACTGTTGTGAACTTCCTTGAATCTCATTTGGGGTGCCTCGTAGCATTATGGAAACAGAACACACCCGTATGTTAACAGCACTGTTGTGAACTTCCTTGAATCTCATTTGGGGTGCCTCGTAGCATTATGGAAACAGAACACACCCGTATGTTAACAGCACTGTTGTGAACTTCCTTGAATCTCATTTGGGGTGCCTCGTAGCATTATGGAAACAGAACACACCCGTATGTTAACAGCACTGTTGTGAACTTCCTTGAATCTCATTTGGGGTGCCTCGTAGCATTATGGAAACAGAACACACCCGTATGTTAACAGCACTGTTGTGAACTTCCTTGAATCTCATTTGGGGTGCCTCGTAGCATTATGGAAACAGAACACACCCGTATGTTAACAGCACTGTTGTAAGCTTCCTTGAATCTCATTTGGGGTGCCTCGTAGCATTATGGAAACAGAACACACCCGTATGTTAACAGCACTGTTGTAAGCTTCCTTGAATCTCATTTGGGGTGCCTCGTAGCATTATGGAAACAGAACACACCCGTATGTTAACAGCACTGTTGTGAACTTCCTTGAATCTCATTCGGGGTGCCTCGTAGCATTATGGAAACAGAACACACCCGTATGTTAACAGCACTGTTGTGAACTTCCTTGAATCTCATTCGGGGTGCCTCGTAGCATTTGTTGTGTATCAGGTAACCAGGCGCTAGGGGACAGAAAACTGGCACAAAAGACCTGCTACACAGGAAATGAGAACCACATATATGAACGACAAATGCCCTGTAGCCGGCCAGTAAAGAAATCATGAGAATAACACCCACTCGATAGTCATGGCCCCTGACGGCCAATGGTCAGCTTAAGACACCAAATTGGCCACCTGGGGGCATGACGGCCGAATGGTGTTTTTTTTTTTTTTTTCCCACGTGATTTTTTTACTTGGGGGTAGACAGGCAGAAAAATAAAGAAAAAAAAAAAAACAAACAAGACCCCCCCCCCCCCCCCCCCCCCCCGAACGCGACGAATTTATACTTCTTTGCCAAAGAAATATCGGACAAAACGGCCGCTTATTTAGAGCCGGCCGTTTTGTCCAACCAGGCCGTTTTGTCCGACAAAAGATTGAAAGTCGGACAAAACAGCCGGGTTTTAGCCGTTTTGTCCGAGATTGGACAAAACGGCCGGGTCGGACAAAACGGCCGGCTACACCCTAATGCGTGGCGCATACAGATCCACGCGAGCATTGGGGGTAACCCTGTAAACGTAAATAAATAATGATTACATAAACAGATAAATAAATGAATGAATAGAGAAGTAAATACATGAATTAATGCATAAATACATACATAAACAAATACCTACAAGGCGAAGGGAAAGGGAGAAGTAGATGGGCAGTAGGGGGAGAGAGAGACAGCAGACCATGGTCAAGGATGAAGCCAACTATTTACATACAAAAATGCTCAGAGAGAACTGGTCTATCACAAGTGATGGACACGAGCCTTTTCACGTCATTGATTTGTTACGTCATATCTGTACTGATGTTCTTTTGTGAAGCAGTCAAAAAAATAGCCATGGAGAATGTCCGGGGAGCTACGTCTGCACCATGGATTCACACACACACACACACACACACACACACACACACACACACACATTAAAAAAGAAAGGTTTATTCATGGCCTACATTACATAGTAATTTTAGTGGTGTGACAATTAGGGGTATGTGGTCCTCTCCGGGAAGGACTAAGGGTGCTCTCTCTGTTCAAATTATGGCAGAGTTTTTACATCGAATTCACATTCCCTCTCCTTCTGTCTCTGTCTCTGTCTCTGTCTCTGTCTCTCTCTCTCTCTCTCTCTCTCTCTCTCTCTCTCTCTCTCTCTAGCTATGGAACCAGTCTCGGGACCGATAAGAATTCTGCAGAAAGACGCTAGTGTAATTCACCTCAAGAATATTAACTTTCAGGTGCATGTGCTCCGGGTGACAGATAGGATTAAAACAATAGCTTCAAACACGAAATGGCATATGAACAATAAACAGACTGATAAAGGAATAGGCTACATGCAGTTTCACAAGACTTTGCTTTTGTACAGAACATGAAAAGATACAAAACAGTTATTAAACTGTTTAATTAAGCTGGTCTCTTCTCACTTCACCTCATTATGAAGGAAAGAACTGTTCTATAAAATCGGAGTTAAGTCCATCAGATACACACAGACTTAGCCGATGTGAAAGTGGAGAGGTTTACACATTCTTTTTTTTTTTTGTTACCCAGTTTTTGTTGACGTCACCACTATTTATAGGCCTGCTAGCTAGCTGGTTGTCCACGTGGTCACATAGTAGCATGAATTCTTGTTTCTGTGTTGGCGTGGATGATAAGATGATGGGATCCCAGGGTATTTCTTCTGGGGAAACTCGACACACGATCCCAGAGTAGGAGAGATAACCGTTCCCCTCTCTCTCTGCCATACACCAGTGTTAAGTGGGAGCGTGTCACTGGTCCTAAGGTTCGTTGGTCCCAAGGTCCATTGGTCCCAAGGTCCGTTGGTCCCAAGGTCCATTGGTCCCAAGGTCCGTTGGTCCCAAGGTCCATTGGTCCCAAGGTCCGTTGGTCCCAAGGTCCATTGGTCCCAAGGTCCGTTGGTCCCAAGG
>CM065742.1:9722961-9742961 GCA_033310375.1 Conus canariensis | reverse complement strand
TTGACATACAAACTTCGACTGAATTCGTGGAAAACCGAATTTTCCCAAAATGTAGCATGCAACTGGTCAAGCCTTCTATCAGTGGACCATCGTCTTTTTACATTGTTCAACGTGAATGTGACTGTACATGATTCTATCAAAACAATAACCCACAGACCAGAAACTGAACAAAAAGCAAACGTGCTTTCCATGCAGCAAATTAACATTATCTTTATAAACGCCCCCCTTCTCCTCGCTCCTTTTTTTCATTAAAAAAAAAAAAATGAAGTCTAATATCATCAAGTGTAAACAGACTCTAAGTGAAAGAAATCACTCACACACTCTAAACGCACGTTGCACCCTGTGTTTCTAGGCGCTCGCTCCACTCCGAATCTTACTATGCACGCTTATGTCCAGCTTTGTCAGTGAACGCCCCATACAAGATCTCTGAGTGCCCGCTACACTCAGCATCTCGAGGTGCCTGCCCTCCCTTCCATCTCTGAGTGTACGCTGTACTCTGGACACTTCCCGGCATGCTCAGCTCCAGATCTCTGTGTGCACGTTTTACTCCAGATCTCTGTGTGCACTGTACCCACCAGATCTTCAGGGGCACACTCCACTCCGGATCTCTGTGTGCACTTTACCCACCAGATCTTTAGGGGCACACTCTACTCCAGATCTCTGTGTGCATGTTACACTCCAGATCTCTGTGTGCACGTTACACTCCAGATCTCTAAATGCCCGTCTTGCTCCAGATCTCTAGACCACAGATCTCTAAATACCCGTTCTGCTCCAGATCTCGAGACGCACACTCCACTCCAGGTCTCTGTGTGCACGTCACACTCCAGATCTTTAGGGGCACGCCGCCCTCGAGATCTCTAAATGCCCGTTCTGCTCGAGATCTCTATGGGCACGCTCCACTCCAAGGTCTTTAGGGGCACGCTGAAAGCCAAACAGGAATGCAGAAAACACTAGCTTCGATGTACATTCAGAGAAGTACTTTTTTTTTTTTTTTAAGGTTTAAAGATCCACTCCGGAAAGAACAAATGAAACTAGTATCGCTGTGTGTATGTAGTCCCTCTTCCGACCTTTCTTCACTGAAAGACAAACTAGGGCCACGTGGTTTGTTGTAGAACTACGGTATCTACATGATCAATACACAAAAGGGAGGTAAAGAAAGGAACTGCTGAAGTGCTGAGCAAAAGAGCTTTTTTCCGACAGATCATGGAGGCTTTCTGGGAGCGGAAGGAAGAGGAGGACGGAAGGGGGAGGAGGGGAAGGGGGGTGGGGGGGGGAGAGGGGGTGGTGAAACAAAATGTGTCAGTGACAAGTGCCCCCGGGACTGAGCCTTGAGGTAGAGGAGGGGATAGGGAAGGGAGAGGCGACGGGTGGGGTAAGGTGGGTGGGTGGTGGGGGTGGGGTGGGTGGGGGCGCGCGGGGGGGGGGGGGGGGGGGGGGCGGGGGGTGTTAACTTCGGAGAAAGACAGATGGGACCCGGGGGAGAGGTGATGCATTATAAATGAACACATGCCGGAAATGATAAGCTGACAGGAACAGAAAGGAACATAAAACAGAAGCGCATGCCAATAATATCCACAGAGGAGAGAGAGAGAGAGAGAGAGAGAGAGAGAGAGAGAGAACTCTGTGTGTGTGTGTGTGTGTGTGTGTGTGTGTGTGTGTGTGTGTGTGTGTGTGTGTGTGTGTGTTTTTCGTCAGTTTATAAACGTCACTGTTTGTTATTGAGTTAGGCCTGTCAATTTACAATCATGTGTGCGCATTTTTCTTTTCTTTCTTTTTTTTTTTGCTCTGTGTAAAGTCCCCAGTGTTAGCATGGGTGGCTACAAAATGGCGGAGAAGCTGGGAAGCATGGGCAGTTTAGAAATTAATATCAAGACGACAAAAAAGGAAACATTGAAATTCAACATAGAGTTCAATTTACATGGGGGTTAATGGACTAGATAATCAATACATACACATACTAACACACACACACACACACGCCCACACACACACGCACACACACACACACACACACACACACACACACACACACACACACACACACACACACACACACACACACACACCACCACCACCACCACCACCACCACCACCACCACCACACCCACACACCCACACACACACCGCGCGCACGCGCGCAGGCGCACTCACGCACGTACGATCGCAGACACGCATAAACACACACACACACACACACACACACACACACACACACACACACACACACACAAAACATAATGACCGAGCTATTCTCTACACTTTCATAAACGAATCCTCTCACCAGCCAGGTCCGCGGGGGCCGGAATAGCTCAGTTGGTAGAGCGCCGGACTCATGATCCTGAGGTTACGGGTTCGAATTTCGGTACAGGGGGATTTTTCCCTCGGAGTTAACATTGGTTCTGACTCCATTCCCCAAACAGTCCTTCGAATGAGACTATAAACCGAGGTTCCGTGTGTGAACACACACACACAACATCTTGCACGTGTACACGTAAAATCCCATCACCAACTTTCGGAAGAGAAGGCCAGTTTGGCCGTTTGTATGGATGACACGTTACGCGTAGCATTCACCTTCCCCGAAGTTGGAGTATGGCTGCCTTAATGGCGGGATAAAAAAAACAAAAACGAACATACACACAAAAGTGTCAGAATCTTCAACTCGATGAAGGTGGACACTCAAAGAGAGAAAGAAGAAAGAAGAGGTTTACAGAGACCAGAACATGTGAGATCCGTCCAACGCTTTCAGAAACACGTCTATGGCGTCATGTGGCTATTTTTCTCATTCTTCTCCTTCCTTTCCACTCTCTCTTCCCCCAGTCCATCCATCTCCTGGACACCGTTCGATTTCACCTATATAAAAAAAAACAAAAAACAAACAAAACAAACAAATCCCCGGAGGCGTTAGCGACGACGGGTCGGAAGATGGCTTAGCAGTTCGTGTGACTGTGACCCGAAACGGGGGCGCGCTTGATTAAAAATGGGGCGCGCTTGATTAAAAACGTAACCAAACCTGGACGACTTCCGTCCGGATTTCTTACGTCCTCCCGGCAACATTCATGAGAATACCCCAAACAAAACAAAACAAAACAAAAACAAAAACAAAACAAAACAAAAAAACGATCAAAGGATATAGCAAAACAGAGGAGAGAGAGAGAGAGAGAGAGAGAGAGAGAGAGAGAGAGAGAGAGAGTTGAGGATTTGCCCAGAGATTTAATTTTCGGGGGACGCATGTAACAAACAGAATACAGCTGTCTTCTCCCGCAGGCAAGAAATAAAAGTAAATAAGTGGAATAAAACTTTTTAAGGCTGCTCGCATGTGTCGCTGACATAAAATAGGAAGTAGACTGATTTGAAATGTATCCAATAACAATTTCAGAAAAAAAAACGTAACGTCAGCATTTGCTGACACTAAGACGTAAAGAAAAAAAAACATATTGTGGTAAATCAGTTCCTGTTACTCTTTGTGCATGCTGAATCGTTTCTTACGGCTCTTGTGCCTTTTTTTTTCACAACTTGAAAATAGGAACCATCGTTTCCGTTTATCAGTTAGAAGGGAAAGGAAAGATAGAACGGAGGGTTGGAGAGCCTGGATTTATCCACATTCAAAAACAAAACAATAACACATCGATTCATTAACTGATTGGCTAATTGAATGGTCAATCGGTAGAATGGTTGGTTTCACAGTCGAATGACTGTTTGAATGATGGAATGAAAATGACTGATTGAGTAAATGGGTGGCTGGTTTTAATGACTATTTGAACGTAGAATTGAATCACCGTTCCATTGTATGGGTGATTGGTTGAATGGCTGAAGGCATGATCTAAAGAATGAAAGTCTGAATGAGTAACTGGCTAATTACTGACAGAATTTCTGAATGGCTGTGTATAGTTCAATGAAGGAAAAAAGGGACGGTTTTCTGATTGTATGATCGATTAATGACTGATCATAAGGCTATGTATCAGTCCATTGACTGATCAATTGAAGGAACGAGTTTGAATGACCAGTTAAACAATTGGTAAGTGAACGAAATACTGGTGGCTTGATTCTCAGTAAGTTGACGAGTGGATATGAAACAAATAAGTCTGAGAACACTTGCAAATGTGTATGCGTACACACACACACACACACACACACACACACACACACACACACACACACACACACTCAGAGGAAGGAGTTACATCCGTCGGCGAGAAGTGCGCTGATGGAAATGACGTTGAAATGCACATAAACTTGGAACAAAATGATGAACCAAGGGTAAACGGCGATACGTGAGTTCGTTGATGATGACGATGATGATGATGATGATGATGATGATGATGATGAGGAGGAGGAGGAGGAGGAGGAGGATGGCTTCCTTCGTCCCCCTGTCCCCCGAGGTTACTTTCTATTCAAAAGCGAACTGCCACTGCAGCCAGCTGATTCGTGCACAAATTGAACAGAAGGCAACAGAATCTGGGTGCCGTCCAGGCTTGGCTTGGCGAAGGAAGATGGAGCTGGCACTCACACCTTGCAAGTTGGAATCACATCTGGCATGCACCGTCAACACTGGGGTGCTTGCTGCCTGTCTTGATGCTGTAGTCGCTCTGGTGTTGCCGGTGTCATGCTAGATGGCTCCCTTCTTCCGAGCCTTCGTCGAGATCAATACCCGTGTGGACTGAAGGAAGAGATAGGCGTAGGCTTGAAATGGAAAGGTCACCTCTGAATCGTGTTAAGGATTAAGCACACTTGCAGTGAATTCAAGGACCCCCCCCCCCCCCCCCCCCGCCGCCCCCCACCCACCCTTTTGTCTGAAAAAGACCAGTGACGTCAAATTACTGCCTAACGTTCTCATGTCCTAAAGCTCTTTCCGGTGCGTTTTTTTTTTTTTTTTTTTTTTTTTTTTTTTTTTTGCGACATCGGAAAGAGGAAGTAGACACATGGTGCGACACGCCCGGACCTTCCGCTTCCCCGGAGAGTCATCCGGCTGATGTCATTTCCGGAACACCGGAAAGCCATCCTGTGGTCAAGGCTGTGCGTGACTTGGAGTCATTCAGAATTCCAAACACAAAAAGTCATGGAGGAGGGAAACCATGCAGCTGTGATTCAGACGGGGTACGGAAGAGAGAAGACAAAACAAAGGAGTGAAACAAGACGAGAGTGGACATAGAGAAGAAGAAGAAGAGAGAAAGAAAGAAAGAAGAAGAAGAAGACGAAGAAGACGAAGAAAGAAACGAAAGAAAGAAACAAAGAAGAAAGAAGAAAGAAGAAGAAGAAGAGAAGAAGAAGAAGAAGAAGAAGAAGACGAAGAAAAGAAGAAGAAGAGAAGAAGAAGAAGAAGAAGAAAGGAATAGAAGAAGAAAGAAGAAAGAAGAAAGAAGAAGAAGAAAGGAAGAAGAAGAGGAGGAGAGGAGGAGGAGGAGAGAGGAGAGACGAAAAGAAGAAGAAGAAGAAGAGCAAAGGAGAGGGGAAGGAGGAGGAGGAGGAGGAGGAGGAGAGGGAGGAGGAGAAGAAGAAGAAGAGAAGAAGAAGAAGAAGAAGAAGAAGAAGAAAGAAGAGGAGGAGGAGGAGGAGGAGGACGACGACGACGACGACGAGACGAGAGAAGAAGAAGAAAGGAGAGAAGAGAAGAAGAAGAAGAAGAAGGAGAGGAGAGGAAGAAGAGAGAGGAGGAGAAGAAGAAGAGAAGAAGAGAGGGAGGAGAGAGAGACGACGAGAGAAGAAGAAGAAGAAGAAGAAGAAGAAGAAGAAGAAGAAGAAGAAGAAGAAGAAGGAGGAGGAGGAGGAGGAGAGAGGAAGAAGAAGAGAAGAAGAGGAGGAGGAGGAGAGAGAAGAGAAGAAGAAGACGAAGAAGAGAAGAAGAAGAAGAAGAAGAAGAAGAAGAAGTAGACAGAAAAGAGGAAGAATAGAATAAAAAGAGGAGAGAGGAGGAGAAGGAGGAGAGAGGAGAGGAGGAGGAGAGAGAGAAGAAGAGAGGAGGAAGAAGAAGCAACAGCATAAAAACAACAGCGGTGGCGACAAACCTCTTTTTTTTATGGACAGCTTTTCCCGAATTTTGTTGTTTTAGATTCTGTACGATTATTTTGGTCATTGCACACTTTCAAATCCGATCAGACAATGATGATTTATCGATCAGTTATCGATAAATTGCCTGCCACTCCCAGATATAAGGAGAAACTGTTGCGAAACTCTCGCCAGTATAGTGTTGCAGATGTCCTCATTAGATTATTCCCGTCCATAACTCTCTCTCTCTCTCTCTCTCTCTCTCTCTCTCTCTCTCTCTCTCTCTCTCTCTCTCTCTCTCTCTCTTCTTCTTCTTCTTCTTCTTCTTCTTCTTCTTCTTCTTCTTCTTCTTCTTCTTCTTCTCCTTGTCCCCCTCCTCCTCCTCCTCCCCCCTTCCTCTTCTTCTTTTGCTTCTTCTTCTTCTTCGTCTCTTTCTATACAGGAAAGCCAGCTGCTTTTGTTTGGCACGTATACGACTTACGTGTCCGAGCGACCTTTTCAAACAAAGATAACATTAGCCACAAACAGAGGACCACTCACAACCAACATCAGGGTTTAACAACAGACACAGTACACTGTTATGACTGACTATGACGAAGGATTCAAGACGGCTCTTTTGTAAGCTGCACATTATAGTTCACATCGGCTTTGTGGGTAAGGTTTGCTGGTAAGAGGAAGTTCGATTCTATCGATTTGTCTTCTTTTAGTTTGAATTATCTCCCCTAACCAGCACGTGCACCCCGCTCAGGCAGCACAGCTCCGCTGTATGCTATGTTACGGTATGCTATGTTATGGTATGCTAAATGACCGTGTCCCGAACGACATCTTCCGTGGTCAGCAGGCATCCTGACGGACACTCAATGATCGCCCACAGCTGTGATACTGGAGATGTATGGACGTGAGACACGAAAGCTGTTGACCTCGTCACCCAGTCTTGGGAGGAACGTGCTGCAAACCCCCAGAAGTGGAGAGGCAGTCTAACCCCAACACTTCAGGACAAAGGAGGAAAAGCTCAGGAGGACAGCAGAAGACAAACACGCGAGCAGAAAGGAGCAGAACAATTCGAACACAACAGCCACTCCACCACACTGAGCCAACACTGCAGAGGGCTGCATCTCTCGGGCCTGGTTGTCGCCAGGATGAATCGTGATAGGAAGCCGTAGAGTACAGCCTTGTCGTGCAGTCTCGGACCGAACTGGAGCTCCATTGCATCTTCATCAACCTCATTCTCATCGATCAGTGTCACGCACACCGGCTTTGCGATTAAGCAAGTCTTGTCGTCAGTAGTTGGGGGGCTCAGTAGGTAGCGTCCTGCGTATGTTGGATTAGAACAGGCATCACCGAGCAGCACCGAATGGTTCGGCAGCAGTGCAGTGTCTCCTCTGGTGGGTTGCCTTAACACTGACTGCTCCCTGTGGTTTGCCGGTTCCAGGGTTGCAGTGGGCCAACCTGGGTGTGGCTGCTGGAGGGGGGAACCGGAGTGAGCGGGGTGGCACGGAAGATAGAGCAGAAATAAGAAATGAAAATAAACTACGCCATGCCAGCCTTGAATTAGTTGTCCTTTGTGTTCGCACATGTGTGAACCTGCTGCCGCTATCTCTATACATTAAAAGAGGGGAAAAGAGACAGTATGATTAATTTCGATATAATTTTGTTGTTTTCAGAAAGTAACACGGAATAACTGCATGAAGCAAGATCTGCTCACCTTTCTAGTCAAGATATTTTTCTTCAGATTCTTTCTTGTTTCTTGTGTGAGTTTTTTTTTTTTTAATATTTTTTTTTTTTACTTAACTCAGAAATAGTGTGCATAGACAGATCGGTGGGCCTCGCCGTAAACGATGTCAGAGTTCAAAATTCAGTTCAGGTGAAGACACTGGAGCAAGCATCTTGATTCTGGCTGAGAGGACGCGGGAGCGGGCGTGAGAGTGTCCTCGTCGTGTCGTATGCTTCTCGTTTGCATGTGGGCAAGGTGAATGGGTTCCGTAGGCAGAATTAGTTTGGATTGAAGTGCCTTTAAATGTTTGTCTCTGAGACCTAGAGTTATCACTCCAGGTAGTAAACTATAACGTTCATTTTTAAGGTACTTAATGTAGTTCTTTGCGTATTAGTGTGATGATGATGATGATGATGATGATGATGATGATGATGATGATGATGATGATGATGACGCCATGGACGACGACGACGACGACGACGATGATGATGATCATGATGATAATGATGAGGAAGATGCTGTGTCATGGTATTTCGAGATTTCATTCGGGCCATATTATGTGCCAGTGTTTTTGTTGAGCGTAAAACAAAAAAAAACGTAGCATGCAATTTCTAATGTGTGTCTCTACGGGATACGAGACACCAGGAAGTTATTTTCTGAATGGTCTTTTCCGCACAGCATAAAAAAGCCAGCTTGCGTCAGCCAAACCGACATTACCCTAATTGTCTGTAAACAAAAAATGGCAACGATTCCTTGCTGGAGCCCATTTTCGTCAATCGTTTTTAATTCTTTAAGTAATTTCAGCCGCTTAGGTTTCTGCATCAAGATTGAAGCGTTGTTATCCTGTCAATGTCTGAGTCGGCCTCTGACCATGAATTGATTAGATTGTACCGAGTTGTACCTCATTTCTTGACATCCACTTCTGTATAATCTCACTCCCTTCCTTTCACAACATCTCCTGTATATTGACAGGTTTTCTTCTAAACAATGTGTGGTGTGTCCATAATTTTATAATTGCATTAGCATGTTTTTTTTTTACTATTTAGGAATGTTTAGATGTTTTCATTTTCTTTTATCTAATTAAATTAATTTAAGGTATGCTCGGTGCAGTCCTCTGTGTCCTAAAGTGCAGACATTTTCTAGGGTTGTATAATTCCATATGTAGAGTATGCCTGATTCAGAGGTACGGCATTGTATGTGGATATGTATCATATAGTGCTTTGGGCTAATGCATAGGTCAGACATCTGCTAAGTCATAGCCACGAGACCTTCTTCTTCAATTCTCTCATCTTTGTTGTTAATTCATTTATCCATCAGCTTGAAATCATGCGTAGTGTGGTCTCAAAACTTAGCGGATGTGGTGCAGCGTATATGGACTAGCCCGCACGCAGTGACGTCTACTTGATGAAAATAAAAACTGAGTATCATATGTTATAAAGGATAGCAAAGTCAACTATACTTCAGTCAAATTGTATTCTATGTTTCTGTTTCGGTTGATATTGTTGGTTGCCTTTTGATTTAAGGTAAAACGTGATACCCAAAGGCAGTTTCCAAATTTAATTTGATTTGTTCGTGTTAAATTTCATTTATTTATATATCTGTTTATTATCTATTCATTTATTTATTTGTTTATTCATTCATTATTTTATTTTATTTCATGTTATTTTTTTATTCATCAATTTATTTTGGGGTGGTGGTGGTGATAGTCTGATATTCAGTAAGTCTTTTAAGTTCTTTCATTATTTCATTTTGTTTTTGGATTAACCAAGTTCTGGACCTACAAAAAGCATCAAAACTACAACAGCTTGTAGACTGTCATTTAATTCGCAGATCTGAACGACCTGTTTCCTGCGTCTGCATGTACCAGGTAGCACTACGCAAGAGAATTTCCATCCCGAAGTTCTCTGTCACACTGAAACTGTAAAGCTGGTAATTGTTTCTTTTTCATTATTTATCAGGGTTCTTTTTGTTAGGGGGAGTTGGTCTTCTCTTGACACACACGATCAGGGAAAGCCTCGTAAGGTAATGTTGCTTATAGCCCAGCCGACCGCAAAGGGCCATGTCAGGGTTGTCATCGCGTTGAAGTCAACTCACAAGTCATTAAAAAAGGAAAAGAAAAGAAAAGAAAAGAAAACTCATTCACTTAGCTCTGGAAAACACACCTTCCAAAAACACACCGGACATTTTCTTTAAAACGTTTCCTCCGTAAAATCTTGGATCAGATGAAAAATGTTAATCTCCATCAGAAATTTAAAGATCACATCAGGTGGGACATCTCTGAACAAGCTTTTCATGGGGTCTGCTGTGAAGTGTTTATGTGTGTCTCACATCGTGAAAGTCCAACACTCTGATAGAATATGTTTCACTGTGAGTGGTACATGACGTGGAATGCACTACGGAGCTTCTTCACCTTTTAAAAGATAAGAATGGGTGTAAAACGCTGACCAAAAACAGTTATTTTCCAGTGGCCATCCTGGTTTGCATTCTCAAGAGAAATACTTGCAAAGTGAGGCGACTGCAGGCAGAAATCTAAACAAACTTGAAAAATCATTGATAAAGTTCCGCCGGAAAACGTTAATAGACGAATCACAAGACAAAAAGCGACGCGTTTCGACCTCTTAGGACCTCTTAGGTCTTCGTCAGGCAAGGTACACAACAAGTGCTTGCTCGTTCATTTTCGTTGTCCTGAGTGTTGTGTTTCTTGCTGGAGGAAGACCGAAGAGGTCGAAACGCGTCGTGGTTGTCTTCTGATTCGTTTGTTAACGTTTTTCCACGGAAGTTTATTAACAATTGTTTCAAATTTCTCAAGAGAAATGTTGAACTGAATGGGTATGAGGGGTCACAGGCATGACAAAGTGCCACAGGTTTGAGGGAGAAGTCCTTGAGTCTAGCATCCGAGAGAACCCACTTGCCTTGATCGCCTGTGAATTCAGAAATTGTGCAGATGAATTTGTGTGGTATGAGTTTTCGTGTAGTCATGAAAATGACTTATTTGCAGTCATTACTCGGTTTTTAACATTGCTTGTTCCAATATAGCGGTGCCTGTTTGACCGCAGGGGGAAATGTTTACTTTATCGATCTAATTTCATGATTACAGCATACTGTTGACAGCGATAATAATCAATATCCATCGCCCAGCAAAGCTGAGCGTTTAGTGCTTACAGCTGTTGAGGGGAAAATGGCATTATTAATGCTAGCCACTAATACAAGGGCAAACTGGTGCGCAACCGAATGAACGAGATGGTCGAACTAGTTTATCAAAACAAGAAAATAATGCACGACACGCGAGAGAAACAATTTACCTTTTAATTAACGCGCGTGTGAAAAGAATACCACTTCCCTCCACTCTCACACGCAGCCGACGCCTATGGATTACGGAAAGGGAAATTGAAGAGTAATGAGTAGCGGAACCAATTAGGGACGAAATGAGGTATGGACATGCTCTTGCGATAACAAACATCCAGTGAATACGAACAGCCAGTTAAGCGAGTAGAGGCCCCAATGTACCTAAACAACGGGCTTGAGTCGGGTTTTATGTCCGCATGCATGTATATGTATGTATGTATGTATGTATGTATGTATGTATGTATGTATGTATGCATATGTTTGTATGTATGTATGCACGTCGCCGTGTACAGAGCTGCGGTTCTGAGTGCTCTCCTTTACCGTTGTGAGACTTGGACCACGTACCGCCGACTCATCCAACTCGAACTGCAGCATTAAATGGCTAGACAGAGTGTCCAGCCTACCGGTGCAAAGAAGTGTGGCCCACCCAGCACTGAGTGTATACTCATAAAAAGCTAGTTCCGATAGACAGGACACGCTATCCGTATGAAGGGAAGCAATATTTCAATGACGCTGCTCTATGGAGAACCTAAGGAAGGACAACGTGACCAAGGAAGGCCTCTTAAGAGATACAAAGACACCTTGAAGGCCAGCCTCAGAAGCTGCAACATCGACACTCCTTCCTGGGAAGATGTCGCTCCTGACAGAACACAGTGGAAACAACGGTGTACCCAGGGCACAAAGACATTCGAGAGGAACAGAACCTTTGACAGAACACAGTGGAAACAACGGTGTACCCAGCGCACAAAGACATTCGAGAGGAACAGAACCTTTGACAGAACACAGTGGAAACAACGGTGTACCCAGGGCACAAAGACATTCGAGAGGAACAGAACCTTTGACAGAACACAGTGGAAACAACGGTGTACCCAGGGCACAAAGACATTCGAGAGGAACAGAACCTTTGACAGAACACAGTGGAAACAACGGTGTACCCAGGGCACAAAGACATTCGAGAGGAACAGAACCTTTGACAGAACACAGTGGAAACAATGGTGTACCCAGGGCACAAAGATATTCGAGAGCAACAGAGCAGCCGCCATCCAGGAAAAGAGGAATCGGAGAAAACGGGGCCCGTCCTTGCAGGACTCCATTCCATGCAGCGTCTGTGGACGACCTTCCGCCTCAGGAATCGGTCTTCATTCCCACATGAGGACCCACATCAGCAGGTGACCTGCCTGCCTACTCGACCGTCTGACACGACGGGAGAATGTATCAGAATCCATCATGTACATAGGTACATATGCGTGTATGTGCTTGTTACTTTATTTACTTGTAGATCTACTGTTTACCAATTTCTTTGGGGGAGGGGGAAGGGGGGGGGGGGGGAAGACAGGGAATGGGTGGAGGTTAGGAGGAAATGCTGAGGGAATAGAAGGAAGAGGGAAGG
This sequence comes from Conus canariensis, assembly GCA_033310375.1. NCBI lineage: Eukaryota > Metazoa > Mollusca > Gastropoda > Neogastropoda > Conidae > Conus > Conus canariensis. Next base: position 9,730,530 of record CM065742.1, on the reverse strand, counting down.
ATGGGTGGAAGGAGTGGGGAGGGGGTTGGGGTCAAAGGGCGTCCGTCCGTGCTTCAGCTAGCCGTGACGTGGGTTTTGAAAAGAAGACGAGTGCCACTATCGACCTTTGGCAGCCATCACTTGTCATCAGCAGCAAGAGGTGTTTGAAGGCCGTGGCTGTGACCTGGTTTCACGGCAAGTCACCTGGTTCAGCTGAAGTCGCACCGATGACGGCGACGTGTGTGTGTGTGTGTGTGTGGTGGGGGGGGGGGGGGGGGGGGGGGGGTGCGCGCGTGCGTGGGTACGTGTGTGTGTGTGTGTGTGTGTGTGTGTGTGTGTGTGTGTGTGTGCATGCGTGCGTGCGTGCGTGCGTGCTTATGTGTGTGCGTGCGTGCTTGCGTGTGTGTGTGTGTGTGTGTGTGTGTGTGTGTGTGTGTGTGTGTGTGTGTTTAATTGACGCTTTATTTTTTGACAGTTGACGTTCCACTTTATGACAGAGGACATCATCAAAACAATGACGTGTTATTTTTAGACGGGATGAATCTTTATTTTGTGACAGATGACGCGTTATTTTATGACGGACCGCGCTAGATCGTATGATAAATGACGTTGCTATCTGTTTTTTACTTTTGGTTTTTTTTTTTTTTTTTCTTTTTTGGATGACCTTTTTGTAGTAGATGACGTAATTGTATGACAGATGACGTGTTATTGTGTGACAGGCGATGCTTTATTGTATGACAGATGATGTGTTGTTTAAGGCCTTAATTAGCCTCCTAGATCGGCAGTGTAAAGGACAAGCATGGCGATGTGACCCAGCCAAACCATTGCACTGCGATTTTGTCCGAGGGTTGTGACAGCATCATCCGATTAGAATCGGTTTGTCTTTGTTCGGTACTATCGGAACTTAGCTTTTATGCTCCCGGTTCTTATAGAACAGGGAGTACTTCACAATGGGAACGAAGAAATGCTGTCTGTCTGTCTGTCTGTCCTGTGTGTCTGTCCGTGGTCAAAATGTGTTTCACTCGCTCCAGACAAAACTTCCGGGCCGATCTTTCTGAAAATTTGTAGGTATGTTCATTATGGGTCATGGATGATGTGCGATGTTTTATTTTAGCGGAATATAACGGCCCAAAACTATTTTTCTTCTTTATGGAATATATCTTTATGACGCATGTTTGATTGTGACGTCAAATACTTTATGACACATGTTTGATTGTGACATTTTTCAGGAAGATAAACTGGGAACACGTTTTCATGCTTTGCATCTTATTATCTTTAAAAACAATACAGTCAGCCTTTCAGTATTGTTTCTGACAAAGGCGTTCAACACCTGCAATTTCGTGATAATGTATCAACACAGAAACTTTGTTTCAACGTTTTATCGACTAAAACTACTAGATGCTCTCAGAATTAAATGTAATGGTTCAACAAAATGTGTATGTGGCGAAACAAACACATCAGTACATCATATTTTGTTTCAATGTGTGCCCCTTAGGACATACCTACCATGTTTATTAGACAAGTCTGTACGTGATGTGTGTTTTTTTTTCTGATTTCTGACACTGCTTTTAAAAGTCCCTTTTGTTTGATATATAGTCCGGGTAGGTACTGACTGTAATATGATATTGGTGGTCTTTCTGTGATTATACGTACACATTCAAACCTGCAAACACATACTCGCACGTACGCGCGCACACACAGGTAAGCACTCTCTCTCTCTCTCTCACTCTCTCTCTCTCTCTAACAATTTTGTGAAAAAACGTAGAATGAAAGCGCTACTACCACCGGAAGACCATTACTGCGGGTACTGGGGCTACTGACGATTGTTACCAGGAGCCAGACTTCAGCAAAACCAAATTTAAGAGGGCCAGACCGTACTTAGGTCATATTTCCTAGATCCCCTTCTGCCGTTACAAATAGTTTTGGCGCTGGCGAATAAGAGCTTAAATCTTGAAAGACTCCTGAACTCCTGAAAAGGCATCTCCGTCTCTCTAATATTCCGATTCTTTTGTTTATATATTTTTTTTATACTAAATTTAAGACGGACTCAAAAACTCATCTATGCTGTGATAAGTAGGCATGTACAACGCGTGCACGATTGTATGTAGAGTGCGAACCTGTGGCCATACAACTGTGTATTGTATGTGTCTCACTGTTCATGGGAAGCATAAGCCAATAGATGAATAAGTCACGATGCCAGTTTATCCAGCGCCCTCTGTGATGTCTGGAACGTGCACCATGTACAGGTCCGATATAATGCTAGAGAAGAAGAAGAAGAAGAAGAAGAAGAAGAAGAAGAAGAGGAAGAGGAAGAGGATGAGGATGAAGAAGAAGAAGAAGAAGAAGAAGAAGAAGAAGAAGAAGAAGATAATGTTGAAGATGATGGCGATGATGAAGATGATGATGATGATGATGATGATGATGATGATGATGATGATGATGACGACGACGATGATGATGTGGATGCTGCTGCTGCTGCTGTGACACAAACGAAGAAGAAGAAGAAGAAGAAGAAGAAGAAGAAGAAGAAGAAGAAGAAGAAGAAGACAACAACAACAACAACAACAACAACAACAACAGTAAACCAGCCCTATAAACACCGATGGTGACAACAGTGAAAGCATCAACCATAGAAAGACAGAACACAGCCACAATCAGAAGAGGTTGACCGAAGAAACTAAAAAAAAAAAAAAATCTGGTCAATGTTAATCTTGTTATTTAGTAACTGGTATGTTTAGAATATAATAACTGGACGCCCCCCGCCTAACGCAGCCCCCACTCTCACACACATTCTAGCTCTTCAGGAGAGAGAGAGAGAGAGAGAGAGAGAGAGAGAGAGAGAGAGAGAGAGAGAGAGAGAGAGAGAGACTGCTGATCAGGTTACAGTTTCCTGTTCTCACCAAATAATTCCCTCAGCGTGGGCTTCAGATCACAGCAAATCGAGTTTCAGTCTATGTGGAAACAGATGGCGTCTATTTTCGTTCTGTCTCGCAGCTTTTAGGTATATCTGTGCTACGTTTGTCAGTCTGTCTGCCTTGCCTGTCCATCTGTGTGTGTGTGTGTGTGTGTGTGTGTGTGTGTGTGTGTGTGTGTGTGTGTGTGTGTGTCTCTCTGTCTGTCTGTCGCTGTCTCTCTCTCTCTCTCTGTCTGTCGCTGTCTCTCTCTCTGTCTCTCTCTGTGTCTCTCTCTCTGACTGTCGCTGTCTCTGTCTGTCTGTCTGTCTGTCTGTCTCTCTCCTGTTTATTTTTCTCTCGTTCTGTATACATCCGTCTGTCTGATCAATGACTCTCTCTCTCTCTCTCTCTCTCTCTTCGATAAGTTTACAAATATGACCTCGTGCATTCTTCGGTGACGTCAAAATAGTCAAATTGATATTCATCCCCGCCTCCCCACCCCTACTTTTCTGTTTCTTTTTTTTCTTTTTTTTTTGTCGAAAGACTCTTCAGGTAATGACGATAAAATGTCAAAGTGTCAATGTCTCCGTCCGTGTCTGTGTGTCTCTGTCTCGTTGTCTCTCTCTCTCTGTTTTAATTAAAATTGTTTTTGTTGCAGGTCACCTCCCCTCTCCCCTTCCTTATTCCGCGCTTACATGTCTACCTCTCCCTCTCTCTCTCTCTCTCTCTCTCTCTCTCTCTCTCTCATCCCGTGTTTCTGTTTCTGCTTCAGAACAGCCCTCCTTCCTCTACTGTATTTGTGTTAATTAAGCAGTGCCGTTGTTTTGTTAACAACCATAAGGGGAGCATGGATTGGTACATGGTGCCCTTTATCAGTTGTTAGTGTGAGCTCTGAAGAAGACACAGGAAGAAGACACAGGAAGAAGACACAGGTGTCAAATATATACTTGTCATCTGTTTTACACTTCATTAAATAAAACTTGATATACATTTCCTTCGGTCCTTCTTTGTAGTTTGGCTTATGTTTAGTAATTCACAAATCTGTTTTTTAATCTCCTGAATCTCATTCAACTCTAAATAGTTCTTTCTTTTTCGTATGCAATACAACAGAAGGCTACCAGCGTGTTATTTGTACGTCGTCGTTGTAGGCAGCAGCAAATATTTGAGAAATAGTATCAAGCAATGCAGGCAATGGTCGAAAACTGTTGAAATACGTGTTGATTGAAAACATTCTGAAATTCAAACTGGATGTCTGCTTTGACTTTGTCAAAGATGAATTTCGAGTGGCTTAAGTCTATGTTCACTTTGAACTCGAATGCATTCTTTTGTATGCAAGTTATAAAACAAATGTGACGGAATTCCCTTTTTTTTTCTTTCTTTTTTTTTCTTCTTTTTGCCTGTGCAAGATTCCAAGAATCAAAAACAAAGGTTCACTGTGACAAATCGCGACCTTGGCAAAATGTAAATAAACGCAAAACGAAGGCGTAAAGTAACGCAGATTTTATGCACAATACAAACCAGACAAGTAACTTTTCGACATTTTCTGTCTTTTGCAGACGTTACAGAGACAAACATGTACAACACAATACCTGACGGTGGCGTTTTTCGCCGGTGGGCTCTGCAGTCACGTAATATGGGCTGTTACACCCATAGGAACGCTCCCGTGGAGGTTCTATCGTGTCATTTCCGGCAGCCATTACATTGGCATCTGCCAGTGGGTGCAATTATCTCCCTTGACGTCTTAATGGGATGCCCTATGCGTGCCTGCATCCCATGTGAACTCACCTCAGGTTTCCAAGGGTGGTGCAGGATTGCTCCCAGCTGGTTCGTTCGGCAGTTGAGGACAGTACTTCTCTGGGTCCCACCCTCACCTTCGGGTGTATCGGGTGTGTTCTCTGGTTTCTCCCCTGATAGCATTCAACGTGAACATCACAATGACTGCTGTCAGAGAAGTATAGTTGTTTTTTTTTTTTTTTTTTGTCTCCAAAAGAAAGAGACAGATCTGCTGCGCGCCTCCTCTTCCATCCACAAAGACTGTTCATCTGCAGGATCCTCAAGTTCAGCTGGCAGATAGTGGAAGATCATAAACTTGCATTTTGAAATCAAAATCATGGTTACTTTCAGGCCTGACCAAAACAACCTCAAACAGCTGCTTGTGCGCTTCAAACTGTAAATAAAACCACCCCTCATAAGCCAGCTGGTATCTTTCCCTCCTCAAAAACCTAACTGCAAGATCTGTCCACAATCCGAACCAGACACCATCCTACACGGTCCCAAAGGTTCCTTTAAAATCAAACCTGCAAATCCCTGTTAAAGCCAAAACACTGTGTAACACACACACACACACACACACACACACACACACACACACACACACACACACACACACACACCACGCACGCACGCACGCACGCACGCACGCACACGCACGCACGCACGCACGCACGCACGCACGCACGCACACACACACACACACATTTGCACGTGTATGCTTGCACTAGCACACACACACACACACACACACACACACACACACACACACACACACGAATACACTCTGTGTAATCAATGGTTCTTGTGGTCTTCCTTCTTTTCTTTATTGTTTCCTTTGGTCCAAAGTGTTACGCAGAACAGAACGAAAGTGTCAGCACACCAAACATCACAACATCAACAAACCCTGACGCCATTGTATCAAACCTAAAACAACAACAAACAACAACATTAAAACAGCAAAAGAATGTCCATCGATAAATGAACACACAGACCTACGCATGGCATGGGAGGAAAGAAGTAGAGTTGCAAAGTGGGAAAGAATAGGAAGATGGAGGCCCCACTTAATGAAAAGAAGAAAAAAAAAATGAGAGAGATAGGAAAGAAAACAAAGAACACTGTGTGTATGCCGTACATTGTGAACTGTGAGGTGAGACCCTGCATACTAGTTATGAACATTTCTGAACGACCTGGCCGACATCCAACACCACCGACCCAAACGATTCGCTCTGTGCGTCAACAATCAAATCACAGCATCAATCATGGCAATCCCGGCGCTTTTGCAATCATTGAGTGACCACTTATGAGCGCACCATGCAGGAAATCCATTTGTGTTTACATTTCTGTTCACACACACACACACACACACACACACACGTACGCGAACTTCAAAATGGCGACGACACTCAGCTCCTAATTTTTTTTTTCTCTCCGACAAAAGGTTATTGTGAGTGTTCTGAAAGATGAGGACCAGAAGTGCAGGCTTACGTGCTGCTCCTTCAGTAAGCAGCCTGAAAGTAGACAGCTTAAACCGTCCTGGGCGTCCTCACATTCCAGAGGAATTGAATCGATCTCTACGAAGCGGGCAACCAGCTCATCCAACTGCCCCAGCTAATACCAGAGATGAAGCTACACCTACCCACGCCGTGCCTATGACCGTAGGAGAATGGGAGATGCTTCAATCGATCGCGGACCTCAAAAACACCATTTCGGCACTCTGCGATCGTGTTTCCTCCCTGGAGAAACAGTTTACAAGGCGAAAGGAATTGTGCCCAGTGCCATGAAAAGAAACCAATCACCTTGACAACCATAGGCACACAAACGGACAGTGGCAGCATAGGCCTAGCAGCCCCGACTTACGCTGAGGTGGTAGCAAGACCAGCTGCTGTTTCTGGGGGTTCCAAGCCATCATCGAACACCGCGCAGCAGGAACCTTCACGGAGCAAGGCCTCTACACCAACTCAGAATAGATCTGGTAAACAACTCCACAGATCTTCCCATGACGTAAGTAAGTCTGACGTCAAACAGAAACACTGGCTCAACACGACTCGAAAAAAAAAAAAAAAAAAAGAACGTGAGAATATGCCTGAAGTTTTGATTCTGAATGACTGGGTGCTGAATCGCGTACATGGGGACAGATTGGGGAGGCCATACAATTTCAAAACCTCCATGAAAAAGATATCTACTGTAACCGACGTGCAGAATTCCCTGAAAGATGTCAGTTCCGACTCAAGAAATATAGATGTTGTCTTAATACACTCTGGAATCAACGACTTGAAATCTAAGAACAGCATCGAATTAAACAAGTCATTTGCTACTACTTTGAAGGAAGCTGCCAAGAAAAAACCTAAAACGCAGTTCGAAGAAAGCAATGTCACCACTGTCAAAGACCAGACGCTGGAGGCAAAGAGAGAATTATTCAATGCTGCCATCACGTCAGAACTATTGGAGATACGTAACATCTTTATAATTAAACACGACAACTTGAAGAAACATCACCTCAGGGACGGCATCCACCCCACTACAAGAGGCACCAGCATACTGGCTGGCAACATTGGACGTCGCGTCCGAAACCTGGTGTGGGAAACCCCGAAACGGCCTACACGTCAGCCCAGATTCCACTGACCCCAGTTCTACCCTGGCCCTCAACACCACGCCTGGCATAACCGCTTCTACGCATTGAATGACTGGGACATGTTTCACCAACACTTGTGATAACTTTTGTCACAGAGATCAAGATTCACTGACATTTACGAAGCTGAGCATTTCCCATTGTTCTTCGCCATTAATGACTTATGCCTACTACACATCTAAGTACATTTAGTATAAACAGAATTAGCTGATTTAAGCTATCGCTTAACGCATATAGAAATTTTTATTTTCACTTCATTATTATTATTATCATTATTACTTTTTTTTAAGTTAC
>CM065742.1:9695461-9705461 GCA_033310375.1 Conus canariensis | reverse complement strand
CTCCTGATGGCAGTCACCCCACCCCACTGACTTTGGGCCGAAATAGTAAATCGAAAGTTCCCAAGGACAGTTAAAGGGCACCACCAACGGAGACCACGAAATTGTGTATTGACAAGTTACTCCCCTTCCGAGTAAGAGGGAAGAAGATCAGTATGTCGCCTCTCGCGCTAGTCAATAATTACTTCCGGGCACCACTGCCTGCGCGCAGCGTGAGGGCATTGTTCAGTGGCTGAGCTGCCCTCGCAAGTTAACATGCCGGCCACTTTGTTGTTTTCCGCTGTTCGGCCGCGTGCGCCTAGGGCCTGCCACGTGGGCCTGCTTCCTGCATGTGAAGAAGTGATAGAAGCTAAATAGTAAAAGAGAGAGAGAGAGAGAGAGAGAGAGAGAGAGAGAGAGAGAGCTAGTCGAATAGACAGGACCTGATGATGCCTTTTATTCGTGCAATGGGATTCCAACCAGCAAAAGGTGGATATAGCTATATCCTCTCCACTCTCCATCAACTGTCCAAGACAGCCCTCTCACCAATACGTAAGATGTGAGCACGAACTTGCCTTAAGTATGTACATGCCGAGGACATCTACAGTGAAGTCAAACCAACACACACACACACACACACACACACACACACACACACACACAACCACATATATATATATATATATATATATATCAATAACACTTTTTTCAAACTCAATACAATACAATGCCATGCAGTGTTATGCAAAGCATCCCAACACAAGCATTACATACACATGCACAAAACCCCCCACACTAAACAAAATAAATACAACGCAAAATAAAGTTGAAACGATGCAAAAGAATGCACAATAACATAGTGCAGTACTAAAACACAATACTTACATTACCATACAACACAACACAAGCCAGCACAGAATAGTAATACACAGTATAACAAAAACACAATAGTAGAACACAGTGCAATCCAATACAATGTAGGACAACACAATTTCTTTTTCTAAACATATACACATACACATGCAGCTAGCAATTTAGGAAATCACATACATTATAATATCATAGTACATTGCATTTCATACAGTCTTGATAAAGACAAATCTATAATGATTACATCTCAGATGTCAAGTACTCCAGTCAACACGGCAGGACATGATCTCCTTTGGCTGACAGTCGAGAAAAGGCAGCGGCAGAGCATCTTCGCCTGGAGTGTCCTAAAGGGAAGCAGTTAGTTCCCCTGTGTCCAAACTCGGCATGCTTTGGTACTGGCACTCAATTTGCGGGGCTGGCCGTGTCAGCTTGATCACACCCTGGATATCCCACCTGTCCGATCCTTTTCTTTAGCTGGGGGTCGTTCGCCTGCGGGAAATTTCAGAAAAGAAGACAAACGTTTATTTTCCTTTAGTAGGTTTCCCCATTTTATACTGTATTGTGCATGCTGGGCATATCTCACCTTTCTGAAACGCTGACGTCTTGGGATTCAGGGGAGTTAAATCATGAATTGAGGGCCATTAGTTTTATAGTGTGAACCCCGCCTTGGCTTAAGGCTGTGTCAGACCAACTGACATAGGCTAAAACACCAAGGCTACATCAAAATGTTGTTATGCTCTGCATAGTTATGTGGTGATTGTCTTCAGCCGTGAAAAGCTCCTAGCATAACATTATCAGTCTCCCAAATCTCTCGAAGTCGGAGTGTGGCTGCCCATGTGGCAGGGTAATCAAAAACGGTCACACACGTAATGTTCTCATCCATAGCTGACGCATTTGTACCATAGTGTTCAAGTACTTCAGCTGTTCGGATGAGCCCTGGAGTCTTTTAGCCAGGGTACGACAACAACAACATAGTGTGAACGACTGGTGTGAATGAGCTTGTGGCGCATGAGCAGAAATCATGCTTTGAGTTGATTTGTTGTATCTAATTGTATTGTTCCTTGTTCTTCCCATATTTTACACCCAGACACTATATTCCTGACCATGAGAGTGCCATCGTCTACCTGAAAGACAGACAGCTATGCCTCCTTCTGAAAATGCATATTAAGAACAAACTAACCTTTTTTTATTCCAAAAGGGTTATTGTGTAAAGCCTTGCTGAACAGGTAATATTATCATATTAAATATTAATGTGCCGCAGGGGGTCTAAATCAGCTCAGTTAGTGAAGCGCCGGACTCGTAAACTTGGTGATCCTGGGGTTGCTGGTTCGAATCTCCGCCGGTCCGATTCGATACAGGGGGATTTTTCCTTAGGAGTTAACATTGGTTCAGGTTCAATTTCCCAAAAAGTCCTTCGAATAATACTATAAATCGAGGTTCCGTGTGTAAACGCACGCATAACATCTTGCGCGTAAAATCCCATTACCAATGTTCGGAAGAGATGGCCAGTTTTTGCGTTGGTATGGATGACACGTTACACATTGCATGGACCCTGTGTGGACAATCGAAGGAATGAAGGAAGGAAACTGGGTGAACGATACTGACAGCTCTTCAGTTGGTTCTGCTCAGGAAGGCAGCCCGTTGTGTAAATGAGAGTGTGCATTGTAAAGCGCTTAGAGCTTGGTCTCTAGCCAAGGGTGGGGGCTATATTAGTACTCTTAACAACAACAACGACGACGACGACAACGACGACAACAACAATAATAATAATAATAATAATAATTATAATAGTAACAATAATAATGATAATAATAAAATGTTCAGTATCTTATGGTCTGGTACCTTGATATCTGAGGAAGTGCGTACCAGGTAACACGTTTTCATGGAAGGTACTGATTCCCTTTACCAACACAATATACGGTGTTTTCCAGTGTCAGACAATGCGGGAGAAGGATGGGGGGAGTGGGGGTGGTGGGTGGGGCGAAATTGAGGGGGTTGGAGGTCCAAAAAAGTGAACGGAGAAGGGTGAAGGAGGAGGAGGTGATTGTAAACTGCTCATGCTGTCTTTCTTTGTGGGAGCGGGCCTGTCTGGATAGAGTCGTTGTATGGGTACACTGCTCATGCTGTCTTTCTTTGTGGGAGCGGACCTGCCGTAATTCGTTGTCATGGGTAATCATCTTGCTGCATGCTGTCTTTCTTTGTGGGAGTGGACCTGTCTGGATAGAGTCATTGTATGGGTACACTGCTCATGCTGTCTTTCTTTGTGGGAGCGGCCTGTCTGATAGAGTCGTTGTATGGGTACACTGCTCATGCTGTCTTTCTTTGTGGGAGCGGACCTGTCTGAATAGAGTCGTTGTATGGGTACACTGCTCATGCAGGCTTTTTTGTGGGAGCGGACCTGTCTGAATAGAGTCGTTGTATGGGTACACTGCTCATGCTGTCTTTCTTTGTGGGAGCGGACCTGTCTGAATAGAGTCGTTGTATGGGTACACTGCTCATGCTGTCTTTCTTTGTGGGAGCGGACCTGTCTGAATAGAGTCGTTGTATGGGTACACTGCTCATGCTGTCTTTCTTTGTGGGAGCGGGCCTGTCTGAATAGAGTCGTTGTATGGGTACACTGCTCATGCTGTCTTTCTTTGTGGGAGCGGGCCTGTCTGAATAGAGTCGTTGTATGGGTACACTGCTCATGCTGTCTTTCTTTGTGGGAGCGGACCTGTCTGAATAGAGTCGTTGTATGGGTACACTGCTCATGCTGTCTTTCTTTGTGGGAGCGGACCTGTCTGAATAGAGTCGTTGTATGGGTACACTGCTCATGCAGGCTTTCTTTGTGGGAGCGGACCTGTCTGAATAGAGTCGTTGTATGGGTACACTGCTCATGCTGTCTTTCTTTGTGGGAGCGGACCTGTCTGAATAGAGTCGTTGTATGGGTACACTGCTAGGCACAGTGGCAGCAAAGGGAGAGAAGCTGCAGGGAAGGACAGCTGTCGTTTCCACCCACGCGTAGATCAGTGATAATCTGTGTTCTACGCTATTTGGTGTTCTATGTATTTCTCAGTGTTGACGAAGTACGCAAGATGCCCCCTCCCCCCCCCCCCTCCCCCCCCCCCCCCCCCCCCCGGGTATCGTGTGGACACCAGTACTGCTCAACAATGGCAGGAGACACTTTACTGGCCTTTCCATTTCACTGGCTGGTCCCTGCCTTTCCATTTTACTGGCTGGCCCCTGCCTTTCCGTTTCACTGGCTGGCCCCTGCCTTTCCGTTTCATGGTCTGGCCCCTGCCTTTCCATTTCAACGTCTGGTCCCTGAGTTTCCATTTCACGGTCTGGCCCCTGCCTTTCCATTTCACTGGCTGGCACCGGCCTTTCCATTTCACTGGCTGGCACCTGCCTTTCCATTTAACTGGCTGGACCTTGCCTTTCCATTTCACTGGCTGGCACCTGCCTTTCCATTTCACTGGCTGGCCCCTACCTTTCCATTTCACTGGCTGGCACCTGCCTTTCCATTTCACTGGCTGGCACCTACCTTTCCATTTCACTGGCTGGCATCTGCCTTTCCATTTCACTGGCTGGCCCCTACCTTTCCATTTCACTGGCTGGCACCTGCCTTTCCATTTCATTGGCTGGTCCCTGTCTTACCATTTCATGGTCTGGCCCTGCCTTTCCATTTCACGGTCTGGCCCCTGCTTTCCATTTCATGGTCTTGTCCCTGCGTTTCCATTTCATTTGCTGGTCCCTGTCTTTCCACACCCTGCGTTTTCCCTGTCTTTCCATTTCCCTGGCTGTTCTTTGACTTTTCATTTCGCTGGCTAGTCCCTGCCTTTCCGTTGTGCTGGCTGGCCGCACACGTCACTGGCTAGTCCCTGCCTTTCCGTTGTGCTGGCTGGCCGCACACGTCACTGGCTAGTCCCTGCCTTTCCGTTGTGCTGGCTAGCCGCACACGTCACTGGCTAGTCCCTGCCTTTCCGTTGTGCTGGCTGGCCGCACACGTCACTGGCTAGTCCCTGCCTTTCCGTTGTGCTGGCTGGCCGCACACGCCACTGGCTAGTCCCTGCCTTTCCGTTGTGCTGGCTGGCCGCACACATCACTGGCTAGTCCCTGCCTTTCCGTTGTGCTGGCTGGCCGCACACGCCACTGGCTAGTCCCTGCCTTTCCGTTGTGCTGGCTGGCCGCTCACGTCACTGGCTAGTCCCTGCCTTTCCGTTGTGCTGGCTGGCCGCACACGTCACTGGCTAGTCCCTGCCTTTCCGTTGTGCTGGCTGGCCGCACACGTCACTGGCTGGTCTCTACCTTTTCCATTTTATTGATAGGCGCTTGCATTTCCATTTTTAACTGATCGGTCCTTCATTTTACAACTTGTCCTATACTTCACTCGATGGTGATGAACATACACTCAGGACAACGAAAATGAACGAGCAATCCGCTTATCTCCATCCAATTCGGCGCCCGATGTGTCTTTATTTTCCTTGTCCTGAACGTTGTGTATCTTGCCTGAAGAAGACCTAAGAGGTAGAGACGCGTCGTGTTCTGTCTTGTGATTCGTTTGTGTACGTTTTTTGGCGGAGCTTTATCAATATTTTTTTTTTCAAATTTAGTTGTTTCCATGGTTCACCGGGTGGTCCTTATCTTTCCATGTCACTGTTTTCATGTTGACTGTCATCAAGGGAATATTGTTCAGTGCAGGTTTCGATGTCTGTTTTTGGTAACATCTTCTTCTTCTTCGTTCACTCAGACAGGAACCCTAGAGGCACTGACGAAGGCTACTCTTTGGCGGAGGCCCTCTAGTGATCCATAAAGCTTTTCCCTCATCGGTGTGTTGGCAGGCCAGGTCTCTGCTCTTAGCTTTTTATGTGTAGGACAGTCCTGCAGGAAGTGTTCCACTGTCATCGGGGCTGTACCGCATGGGCAACTTGAAGACTCGCCAATCTGGAATTTTGTGAACATGTGATGTCTCAGTCTGGAGTGCCCTGTCCTCAGTCTCACAATGCTCACTTGGTCTGATCTGGGCAGTAGGTAGTATGCATCCTTCTTGTTCAAGTCTGAGTGCTGCTCAAGCCATCTTTTTTTTTTTGCTTCTCTGATAATACTTTTGATTTCTTCAAAGGAGATTTCCTGCTCCAGTTGGGGATGCTGTTCTCCTTTCTTTACCAATTGGTCAGCTTCCTCATTGCCATATATATTGCAGTGTGAGGGTATCCACTGGATGACGGTATTCTCTGTGGACTGCAGCAGAATGGCCAGGGTAGAGACAAAGAGTCAAAGGTCATGGTCAACAGCACGACTAACAGCAGTGCCAACATAACCATCAATGGTGAGCCCCTGGAAGACGTGACCAGCTTTAGGTACTTGGGAGCAACCCTGTCGAAAGATGGCACCTGCATAGCAGAAATCCGAATCAGGATCAACTCCGCATCAGCAGCGATGGCCAGACTGAACAGGGTGTGGAAGAGCAACATCAAATTCCACACAAAATTCCAGCTCTACAAGTCACTAGTGGTCTCCATCCTGTTATATGGCTGTGAGACATGGACACTGATGGCCGAAACAGAAAGAAGAATCCAGGCGTTTGAGACCAGGTGCCTGAGGAAACTACTCCGCATCTCCTACAAAGAACACAAGACCAATGATTATGTGCGGAACCTGGTCACCAACCTAGTTGGGCCACACGAACCACTTCTGGCGACCGATAAGCGACGGAAGATGGCATGGTTTGGCCCCGTCATTCGTCACAACACCTTCTCCAAAACCATCCTTCAAGGTACCGTTGAAGGAGGGCGCAGACGAAGACGGCAGAGAAAGATCTGATCCGAAAATATAAAGGACTGGACCGAAATGACCATGCCAGATCTCCCCACGACAGCTACAAACAGAAGAGCCTGGAGAGAAACGGCGGCTGCCTCATCACGTCACCCCAACGACCCCAGCAGTCAGGGGAATGACTGACTGACAGCTAGCACTGATAAAACATCGGTGAAGATGACGACTATGGTATGCATGGCTCCTCTATTCTCATACAACTTTCTGGCTGCTGACTGTCGTGCATCTGCCTCAGCCTTGAAGCTGGTGACGTCTGAAAATGACATATCTCGACGCCTTACTCATCTGTTTTGTGTTGGTTATTACAATAAGAGTGACTTGCACCTCGTGCATTCTTGGTATGTTTATTTTGCCTTGTTATCCGTGACGTTGTCGGCTGCGTCAGTCATCTGCGTGGTCCTGTATTGCCTGAGTGTTCTTACAGTCACTGGGGGCTTCTAGACTTACCCGTGGTAGTCCTACATGTCGCCGGGTGGCCTTTCACACTTAGGGAGGTCCTAAACTCACTGGACAGTTGTACACGAATCTGGGAAGCTCAGCATTTCACTGGGTGGTCCAACACTTTACTGGATCGTCCTACACATCATGGGTGGTCTGGCACTTTACAGGTTGATCCTACACTTCATGGGATGGTGTGGCACTTTACAGGTTGATCCTATACTTCATGGGGTGGTCTGGCATTTTACAGGTTGATCCTACACTTCATGGGGTCGTGTGGCACTTTACAGGTTGATCCTACACTTCATGGGGTGGTGTGTCACTTTACAGGTTGATCCTACACTTCATGGGGTGGTCTGGCACTTTACAGGTTGATCCTAAACTTCATGGGGTGGTCTGGAAATTTACAGGTTGATCCTACACTTCATGGGGTGGTGAGGCACTTTACAGGTTGATCGTACACTTCATGGGTGGTGTGTCACCTTACAGGTTGATCCTATACTTCATGGGGTGTTGTGGCACTTTACAGGTTGATCGTACACTTCATGGGGTCGTGTGGCACTTTACAGGTTGATCCTACACCTCATGGGGTGGTGTGGCACTTTACAGGTTGCTCTTACACTTCATGGGGTGGTGTAGCACTTTAGAGGTTGATCCTACACTTCATGGGGTGTCTGGCACTTTACAGGCTGATCTTACACTTCATGGGGTGATGTAGCACTTTAGAGGTTGATCCTACACTTCATGGGGTGGTGTGGTACTTTACAGGTTGATCCTACACTTCATGGGGTGGTGTGGCACTTTGCAGGTTGATCCTACACTTCATGGAGTAGTCTGTCGCTTTACAGGTTAATCCAACACTTCATGGGGTGGTCTGGCACTTTACAGGTTGATCTTACACTTCATGGGGTGGTCTGTCACTTTACAGGTTGATCCAACTCTTCATGGGGTGGTCTGGCAATTTACAGGTTGATCCAACTCTTCATGGGGTGTTGTGGCACTTTACAGGTTGATCCTACACTTCATGGGGTGGTCTGGAAATTTACAGGTTGATCCAACCCTTCATGGGATGGTGTGGCACTTTACAGGTTGATCCTACACTTCATGGGGTGGTGTAGCACTTTACAGTTGATCCTACACTTCAGGGGGTGGTGTGGCACTTTACAGGCTGATCGTACACTTCATGGGGTGATGTAGCACTTTAGAGGTTGATCCTACACTTCATGGGGTGGTCTGGCACTTTACAGGCTGATCTTACACTTCATGGGGTGATGTAGCACTTTAGAGGTTGATCCTACACTTCATGGGGTGGTGTGGTACTTTACAGGTTAATCCAACACTTCATGGGGTGGTGTGGCACTTTGCAGGTTGATCCTACACTTCACGGGGTAGTCTGTCGCTTTACAGGTTAATCCAACACTTCATGGTGTGGTCTGGCACTTTACAGGTTGATCGTACACTTCATGGGGTGGTCTGTCACTTTACAGGTTGATCCAACTCTTCATGGGGTGGTCTGGCAATTTACAGGTTGATCCAACTCTTCATGGGGTGTTGTGGCACTTTACAGGTTGATCCTACACTTCATGGGGTGGTCCGGCGCTTTACAGGCTGATCCTACACTTCATGGGGTGGTCTGGTACTTTACAGGTTGATCCTACACTTCATGGGGTGGTGTGGCACTTTATAGGTTGATCTTACACTTCATGGGGTGGTGTGGCACTTTACAGGTTGATTGTACTCTTCATGGGGTGGTCTGACACTTAGAGGTTGATCTTACACTTCATGGGTAGTCTGGCACTTTACAGGTTGATCCTATACTTCATGGGGTAGTCTGGCACTTTACAGGCTGATCTTACACTTCATGGGGTAGTCTGGCACTTTACAGGTTGATCTTACACTTCATGGGGTGGTCCGGCACTTTACAGGTTGATCTTACACTTCATGGGGTAGTCTGGCACTTTACAGGTTGATCCTACACTTCATGGGGTTGTCTGGAACTTTACAGGTTGAACCTACACTTCATGGGGTGGTCTGACACTTTGCAGGTTGATCCTACACTTCATGGGGTTGGAGGGGGGGGGGGGGTCTGGCTCTTTGCAGGCTGATCCAACATTTCTCTGAATTAGTCTATAATTCATCGGACGGTCCTACACCTCATAGACGGTTTCAGCTCTACATGCGTGAGTTCCTAGACGTCGCAAGGTGGTCCTGTCTTTTGATTGATATTCCTACACTTTACTAGGTGGCCCTACATTTGTCCGCATGTCCTGTAACTCGTCATAGGGTTTGATGGCTGAACATACCCTACACTTTATGGCCACGCACTTCGCATGGGTGGTCCCTGTGGTTCTATTTCAAGTGGCTGGTTCCTGTGTTTCTATTTCACCTGGGTGGTCCCTGTGTTTCTATTTCAAGTGGGTGGTCCCTGTGGTTCTATTTCACGTGGGTGGTCCTTGTGTTTCTATATCACGAGGTGGTCCCTGTGTTTCTACTTCACGTGGGTGGTTCCCTGTGTTTCTACATCACTAGGTGGTCCCTATGGTTCTATTTCACGTGGGTGGGCCCTGTGTTTCTATTCCACGTGGGTGGGCCCTGTGTTTCTATTCCACGTGGGTGATCCCTTGTTTCTACTTCACGTGGGTGGTCCATGTGTTTCTGTATCACTAGGTGGTCCCTGTGTTTCTATTTCACGTGGGTGGGCCCTGTGTTTCTATTCCACGTGGGTGGTCCCTATGTTTCTATTTCACGTGGGTGGGCCCTGTGTTTCTATTCCACGTGGGTGATCCCTTGTTTCTACTTCACGTGGGTGGTCCATGTGTTTCTATATCACTAGGTGGTCCCTGTGCTTCTATTTCACGTGGGTGGTCCCTGTGTGTCCATTCCACGCGGGTGGTCCCTATGG
>CM065742.1:9680461-9690461 GCA_033310375.1 Conus canariensis | reverse complement strand
TCAAAGATTGGTTTTCTGATGTTGATAACTGTTGGACAATACAGAGTGACACATGCATGGCGTTACTGGCAAGATACTGGCACGCAAGCGAAGCAGAATTTTCTTGAGAAAACTATCCCTAAACATTTATATACGTTCACTACAAGCATCAGGACTCCATCATAAGTTCGCCTTTCTCTGATTTTTAAAACCCACCCTTTCTAAACACAACTGTATTGCTTTTGACATGTTAACTGTTAGCTACAGTGAAGCTGCAGATCAAAAGGGGTTATTTAATTGAGTTTGCGAGCCTGTAATAGTTTCAGACATCAAAACAAACATCGTCTGTCAAGAATAAGATAAAAAGATCAAGAATATCACCAGTAAATTGTGCACGTTTTCCCATTTCTAACAACCTCTGACGTGAACTCGTTAATGAAAAGAGAGAATAAAACAGGGCTGCACACATCCCCTTATCTTACGCCAGTAGTGCACTGAATGAGTCACTCATATTACCCCCACACCGAACCTTAGCTTGTACACTGGAATATATGCTTACTATACATCTCAGCAGTTTCTACGAACATCAGCTTTTAAAAGAACATGCCAAAGAAAAGCTCTGTGAACAGAATCAAATGCTTTTTCGCTTTTATAAAGCGGCATACAACTTACGATTTTAAGGAAAATTGTTTCTGCACGAAAGGCATCATAAAGAAATATGATCCCCAGTTGAATACTTGCGCTTAAATCTTGCTTGATATTCGCCAGTAATATATCCTATTGACAATAGTGATGTACAAATTACTGCTAGCATCACTTAAAGAAAATCTTCTATAGTTAGTGAGATTATTCATGTTACTTCATTGATATCATACTTAAACTACGTACACGCTTACAGTCAATATATATATATATATATATTTTTTTTATCTTATTTTAGTTTTCTCTTTATTACATGGGCGGTGATGCCGGTGTCATTGCTGCAAAAGGTTTCACACGCAGTGCAGTGTCATGTGCAGCAAAACAGGCCTGGCCGGGTTTCCTTTTAAGATCGACGAGTCTGTCACGAGCACCAATAGTAAACTTTTTGCCATCGATCAGAGAGAGAGAGAAGAGAGAGAGAGAGAGAGACAGAGAAAGAAGAGAGAGACAGAGAGAGAGAGAGAGAGAGAGAGAAGAGAGAGAGTTCCACAATAAAACACACTATCAAACACTGTATTAGGAATATAACAGATGCGAAGAGTATGGCGGCATTCGATCGACAAATTTGTCATTTTCCTGGTAAATTTTATGAGAGGGTAATATTATTGCTGGTTATCTCAACAAGCAGCCATTTTTATCTAGGACTTTCTCTGTCTCTATCTGTTTCTTTCTCTTCCTCTGTCACTGTCGCTAATTCTGTGTTTCTTTCTCTGTCTGTCTGTCTGTCTGTCAGTCTGTCTGTCTGTCTGTCTGTCTGTCTGTCTGTCTGTCTTCTCTCTCTCTCTCTCTCTCTCTCTCTCTCTCTCTCTCTCTCTCTCCAAACAGGAATAAAGATGTACACACACACATACACACACACGTACGCACGCACGCACGCACACACACACACATACACACACAGACACATACACACACAGACACACAACACACACACACAACACCACACACATACACCACACACACACACACACACACACACACACACACACACACACACACACACACACACACACACGTGTTTGTGTGCATGCGCGCACTACTACAATACTGAGGAAAAAGACGGCACAAAAATGGCTCACATCGTCCATCATGTAGTTCCATACTCCCGCGCAGAGATACACGCAAGCGCGCACGTACTTGCGCGCTCGCACAACACACCACACACACACACACACACACACAACACACACACACACACACAACACACAAAACCACACACACACACAACACACCAACACAAACACACACACACACACACACACACACACACACACACACACACACACACACACACACACACACACACACACACGAGCGCGCGCGCGTGTTTTTGTGCGCGCGCATTACCTTACGGAGGATCCAGTCGAACCAAATTCTCAGCTCAGGGCGAAGATAGATCGCCATAGACTGAAAATGTCCAGCCCGCTAAATCCACACAAACACAAAATGATGGAACATTCTTCGTGCTTTGTTGCGTTTCTAGAAATGTCTGTGTCCATGGTGATCACATCAGGTGCCTTTCCGATGCGTCCACTGTTTCAACCTTTCATCCCCCCCCCCCCCCCCCCACTCCCAATCCCTACCTCACCACCGACCCCTTCTCTGCAACCTCCAGCTCCGCATCTTTCATCCTTCCATCTCTCTCTCTCTCTCTCTCTCTCTCTCTCTCTCTCTCTCTCTCTCTCTCTCTCTCTCTCTCCCGTCTCTCTCTCTCCATCTCTCTCCTCTCTCTCTCCTCGGTCGTCGGTCGGTCCTCTCTTCTCTCTCTCCCCTCTCTCTCTCTCCTCTCTCTCTTCCTTTTGTGAGGGCTGGATGAAAACAGCCATTGACTTTGTGCTTATTCCTTTCCCTCAATAAACAACATTTCGTTCGTTCGTTTTTATCTCTCTGGCTCTCTGTCTCTGTTTCTGTCTGTCTGTCTGCCTGCCTGCCTGCCTGTCCTGTCTGTCTGTCTGTCTGTCTGTCTGCTCTCTCTCTCCTCTCTCTCTCTCTCTCCTCTCTCTCTCTCTCTCTCTCTCTCTCTCTCTCTCTCTCTCTCTCTCAAGTAGAATCCCTGCAAATGAAATTTCTAATCGGTTTAAAATCTTTAAAACCTTTTTTTTCTGACGAAGGCGAGGAAACCAAACTCAGTTTGTCGTAACACATCTCTTTTAAATCAAAGTGTTAGGCTCCCATGACGCGTCCATGTAGCGTGAAGAGAAAAATAAATCTTGCAATGTGTCTATTCATTTACGAGCGATTCTCAAGAGACATTATCTAGGATTTAAGTGAATTGATTTCTCCGAAATGAGAAACGTAAGCAAGTGCAAAATACGCAGTCCAAAAGAAAGCCATTAGTATCAGTTCATAAACACACACACACACACACACACACACACACACACACGCCCAGCGCACGCACGCCAACACACACACATCACACACAAACCCCACACACACACACACACACACACACACACACACACACACAACACATACAACACACACACACACACAACAACACACACACACACACACACACAACACACAACATACACACACACACACACACACACACACACACACACACACACACACCACACACCACACACACACACACACACACACAACACACACACACTTAACCAAACGAGACACTTTACTGCCGGTGAGTCACTTTTAGTTGGGGTTGTTCTGATGAAGATGGACTGGGCACTGTGGACTTTGTTGCCTAGGCTACATAGAGCAAAGGTAGTCTGTTCACGGAAGCAGTGATGACGAATGACAATAATGGTCACTTGTTCCACAACTACAAACGTATTGGCTTAAGATACCGTTTGTCGTGCTTACAACTATCATAATGCTACTAACCTCACATGGAGAAAGGACCTAGAGGCGGACAATTATTATAATGCTACTAACCTCACCTGGAGAAAGGACCTAGAGGCGGACAATTATTATAATGCTACTAACCTCACCTGGAGAAAGGACCTAGAGGCGGACAATTATTATAATGCTACTAACCTCACCTGGAGAAAGGACCTAGAGGCGGACAATTATCATAATGCTACTAACCTCACCTGGAGAAAGGACCTAGAGGCGGACAATTATCATAATGCTATTAACCTCACCTGGAGAAAGGACCTAGAGGCGGACAATTATCATAATGCTATTAACCTCACCTGGAGAAAGGACCTAGAGGCGGACAATTATCATAATGCTATTAACCTCACCTGGAGAAAGGACCTAGAGGCGGACAATTATCATAATGCTATTAACCTCACCTGGAGAAAGGACCTAGAGGCGGACAATTATCATAATGCTATTAACCTCACCTGGAGAAAGGACCTAGAGGCGGACAATTATCATAATGCTATTAACCTCACCTGGAGAAAGGACCTAGAGGCGGACAATTATCATAATGCTACTAACCTCACATGGAGAAAGGACCTAGAGGCGGACAATTATTATAATGCTACTAACCTCACCTGGAGAAAGGACCTAGAGGCGGACAATTATCATAATGCTATTAACCTCACCTGAGAAAGGACCTAGAGGCGGACAATTATCATAATGCTACTAACCTCACCTGGAGAAAGGACCTAGAGGCGGACAATTATCATAATGCTACTAACCTCACCTGGAGAAAGGACCTAGAGGCGGACAATTATCATAATGCTACTAACCTCACCTGGAGAAAGGACCTAGAGGCGGACACCAGGCAGATGGTTTACAGCTGGGGAGAAATAATAATTTTTGATTTGGAGACGAACAGGAAATGTGAAGCTAAGTGGCTACATGTTCTTCTTGTCACTGTCCTAAATGTGATTTGTTTTCGCCTGAAGTCGAAATGCATTGTGTCTAGTCTTGTACTCTGTTTGTCTGTGTCCTTGGCGGTAACTAACCCCCTCTCTTTCCAAATTTTGCTTCATTTTCTGCCTTCAGTCACTCCGTTTTGAAACTTAGAATAGATTACCCAGGACCGTGGTCGTTGGCGTGCAGTTGTTGATGGCCTATGTTCTGGTAAGAGCAATGGGCCTAAGTAAATAAGTAATTAAACTCGCACCCACTTCTGCTGCACATATACATTATCATGTTAAAAATACATTTAAAGACAGGGAAAAGAAAGACAAATGACTTCTTGCAGAGATTTTTTTTCCGTCCATGAGGCAAATCTGATGATGCTTTTACACTACACTTTTCTTCTTATCAATACTGCTTCACGACAAGAAGGCTCACGATAGCCCTGTACTGTGCTTTTATTCCCATCAATAGTTCTCCATGAGGCCGATGCTGACGGTGGTCCCAGACTGTAACTATTTTTCAGATAGGTAGCGCTTCAAGAGGACCTGACGATGATTCTGTACTGTATATTTCCTTTCTATCAATAATGCTTTATGATCTCGTGGTGACCTCAGTTTCGATGTCCTCTCCACCTCTGTGGCCTTGTTTGGTTCTATCGGGGTCACCGGTATTGGAAAATTCATGGGGGGGGGGGGGGGGGGGGGGGGGGGGGGGGGGGGGAGGTGCTGTCGTTGGACGGACGTGTTAGCGCCCTCCGGATGGAGAGGTCACTCATGCTGACTCTGCGACTTGGCAATTATTATCGTCAGTAGGGGCTTAGTAGACGGTGTCCTGCGTATGTTGGACCAGAACAGGCACCACTGAACACCACCGAAGTCACTCGAAGGCAGTATTTCCTCTGGTGGGTTGCCTCTTGACGACTTGACATTGACTGCTCTCTGTGGATTGGTCAGCGCCGGGGCTGCGGCGGGACGGGCCGATCTGTGGTTGAGGACGAGGGGTGGGGGAGGGTGTCGAAATGAGTGGCGTGGGTGCAATGCCACCGAGGCGCATAGAAGATGGCACAGAAGAAAAAAAGCTTTAGAAGGACCAGGCTAACGATGGTTTTGCCTCTTAACAAAAATGCTTCATGACGAGAAAGTTGAAGACAGTTCTCTTTTGTCCTGTTCTTCCAATCAACAATGCGTCATGAGGGTGAGGCTGACTATAGTCCTGTAAACACCTTTCGTACTATCAAGGATGAGTCATCAGGAGGAAAACTGACTATGGTCCTGAACAATTCTTTTCCGCCTATCAACGATGCTTTTCTTTCAGGAGAAAGCTGATGAGGGTCCTGTTCTGTACTTTCCTTGCTATCAATAATGTTTCATGCAAAGAAAGCTCGCGGTGGCCCTACGCTGTACCTTTTCGTGTCTGTAACGCTTTATGAGGACAATGTGGACGATGGTTTTGTACTGTGCCTTTTTCTTTTTTTTCTTTTTTTTTTCTTTCTTTCATTTTTTCTTTGTTTTTGTTTTTGTTGTTGTTTTTTGGCTTCTTTGATAATTTTTGCTGTCCCAACTTCTGTGCCACTCAGAGGCATCGCGCATACGCCACTCATTCTGACTCCCCTCGTCCAGAGCCACAGCCCGACCCGATCCGCCACAGCCCCAGCACCGGCAATCCAAAGGGAGCAGTCAATGCCAAGTCGTCATGAGCAACCTACCTGAGGAGACACTGCACTGCTGCCGAGTCACTTCGGTGGTGTTCAGTGGCGCCTGTTCTGATCTAACATACACAGGACACCACCTACCAAGCATCCTACTGACGGCAATAATTTCTTAGACGCGGAGCCGGCGAGAGTGATGTTTCCCTCCGGAGGGCGCCACCACGTCCGTCCAACGATAATCCCCACAAATTTGCTGATACCGGTGACCACTACAGAATCAAACCAAGGCCATAGACGCGGGGAGGCAGTCGACACTGAGGTCACTATGAGAGCAATGCATGATGAGCCACAGAACGTGAGACATTTTTTATACTGATCGATGAGGACGAGGATGATGAAGATGATACTACGGATTTCCATCCTGGTCTGAGACTGCATGACAGGGCTCTATTCTAGCTTGCTTTCATAATACATCCTGGCGTCAACCAGGCCCGAGAAATACAGCAGTGTTGGTCAGGAAATTTGGGCAACACTCCGAGGAGAGACGTATCCACTAAGTGGATGAACTCGACTGCGCGGTCCCAGTCTTCCCAGATGAATCTACAGCAAACTCAACTCTGGATAGGAGTCGGTCGGGGCAGAAAGATCCCACAATGACTCTGATGGACATCGAACCCGCGACCACCCAGCCGGATGTTAGCAACGCTAACCACTTCACCACGGCGGCTATACCTGTATTGTACTTTTGTTTCTATCAACAACGCTTCATTCGGATGAGGCTGATGATGAGTAGAAAGAAACTCGTGGAGAGCGTGGCAGCAGAGAGTCCTCAGAAGAGAAGCCCCCTTCAAGCAAGTGTTTCGGCCCTTATCTCCTGACACTCTAGGGGGGTTGGGCCACACCCGGTTCATGACTCCGGATGTCCCTCTGCTGCCCCTTTTTTTTCCCATCTTGGGACGAGCCATGGCTGGGATTCGAACCCATGACCTTCTGGACATGCTCATTTTCCACTTAATGACTCGTGCTTTAACCACTGAGCCACAGGGACACCTGATATTTGTAGGAAATTAAGCCTTATGAAGTTCACTTTTGTTCCTCCTTGACCAGATCCAGCTTGAACACCTCTCTGCCGCTTCTGCCATTGCTTTCAGGGCTCTGGTTATTTCCCTCCCTGCAACTGAGAGCTGTTTCATGAGGCTGTATGCAGACGTTCCTACAAACCCTCTAGCTCCAATTTCTGCAGTGAGGACTTTGACCTGATAGCCTTCTCTCCTCAGGCTGTTTGCCAGATCAGCATACTTTTCAGTCTTGTAGATTTGAGCTGCCTCCATTCTGTTCTCATATGGCACCGTGAGCTCGATCATGATCAGCTGTTTGGTTGACTTAGAGTGGACTACTATGTCTGGTCTCATGCCACTCTTGCTGATGATCTCTGGGTGACTCTTCCATTCTGGGAGGTCTGCAGTGCACTCCCAGTCATCTGCCCCGTCCAGCAGACTCTGCCTGCATGTTTCGAGTGGCACTGTTGTTCTTGGCCATGATTTGCTGCCTCCTGCCGTGAAGAATGTTGCGGGTGCTTTTGGAGTCCTGATTTTCCCTTTTGTGGTGTTGATACTAGCCCAGACTACTTGTACAATCTCTTTGAGACTTGGTTGTGCCTCCATGTGTACCTTCCTTGAGCCAGGGCTACTTTACATGAGCTTAGGACATGCTCCACTGTTTGTTTTTCATGGCAGAGGGGGCATGCAGGATCGTCTGTTTTCCCCCACTTCACCAGGTTTGCATTTGAGGGCAGAAGGTCATATGCAGATCTGAGAATGAAGCTGATCCTGAGAGGGGCCATGCGCCAAATGTCATTCCAAGTGAGACTTCTTTGGAGTGCATTCTCCCACGTTGTCCATTGCCCTTGCTGGCTCTGCTGGACTGCTTTTTGGAGTCTTTTTTGGTCTTCTTCTTTTCTCATCTCCTGAATCATCATGTCTCTTTTGGCTTTTCCTTTGGCCTTTGACCACCATTCAGTTTTGGTCACCCCCAGTCCTTGTCTGTTGGTCTGTGTGTGTCCTGTTATTTCTCTGATCTTGAGACTTTCTTTTGCAGAATCCATCGCCTCTTGAACTTTCCATTTTCTGCCTGTCTTCAGCTGGGGCTTGATTGCTTCTACCATCTTGTCTCCTGAGTCCTCCAGCATGCTTTGAAGTCTGATCTTCCCAGCTTTGTATTCCTCCAGGATGGATTTCAGTGGTAGTTTCAGCTTTGCTTGGCGACAGTACAGCGCTATGTCAGTCAGACAGGGTGGGACACCAAGCCATTTCCTTGTGAACTTGTTGATTTTGGCTTCCATTGCCTCCACTATGCTGGTGCAGATGTCGTATATCATCAGAGGCCACAGGAGCTTTGGTATCAGCATGAACTGCAGACACCAGACCTTGTACTTGCCAGGGAGCCCACACTGGTCAATGGTCTCCAAGCCTTCCTCCGCCATCTGCTTGGTTTCTTTTGCTCTTTGTGTGTCTTTCAGCGTATCATCATACCATCTTCCAAGGCTCTTGACTGGTTCTTCTGTGACTGTTGGAATGGCCTGGTTGGCAACACTGAAGACCACAGATCCGGCCACTTTTCCTTTCCTCAGTGAGAGACTCCGTGATTTCTTTGGCTTGAACATCATTCTGGATGAGGCAACTATGTCGTCCAGCCTCTCCAGCACATGACGTGTCTCGTCTTCTCTGGATGAAATCACTGTAGTGTCATCCATGAAGGCCTTGAGAGGAGGCATCTTTATCCATCGCCAAGGTCTGTTTGTCTCGCGTTGTTTGTTGCTGCTTTCAAGATGAGTTCCATTGCCAGCACGAACAGTATTGGGGAAATTGCACAGCCCATTGCAATACCCACTTCCAAGTTGATCCAGTCTGTTGTGTACTCCTTGGTAGAGAACCGCATTGAGAAGCCATTGAAGTACTTCTTGAGCATGTCGCGGATGTTCTTTGGCACATGGTACATCTCAAGAGCCAACTGTATCATCTCATGGGGCACAGATCCATATGCGTTTGCCAGATCAAGCCACACTACGTCCAGGTCTCTCTTTTCTGTTTTTGCTTTTTGGATTGCGTCCCAGATCATTGTGGCGTGTTCTACACAGCCAGCCACGCCTGGGATGCCACCTTTCTGGACTGACACATCCAAGTACTTGTTTTCCATCAGGTACTTGGTCAGCCTTGCTGCCATGACAGAGAAGAAGATTTTCCCTTCGACGTTCAGTAGTGATATTGGCCTGAACTGGCTGATGTCACTTGAGTTTTGCTCTTTGGGGATGTACACACCATCTGCCGTCATCCACTGGCCGCTGATCTTCTGGTTTCTCCAAGCCGATCGCAGCAGCCTGTGGAGCCACTCCAGCACCTTGGGACATTTCTTGTAAAGCTGGTAAGGTATTCCGTTTGGCCCTGGTGATGATTTGGCTCTGGCTTTGTCGACCACCTTCTTGATTTCCGCCAACGTTGGAGGCTTGCCATTGAACTGTTCCTCAGGGTTGGTTGGCCACATCAGACCTTGAATGTCGAGTGGTGCTTTGCTCTGTGGGTCAGAGTATGTTTTCCTCAGATGCTGCTCAAGAACTCCTTTGTCCACACTTAGGGTCCCAGATTTTGGCTGCTCAAACAGTGTTCTGGCAAACTGGAAGGGGTCTCTGAAGAAGCGCTCTTGTGTCTTCTTCTTTTTGCTCTTCCTCTTCCTCGCAGATTCCGCTTTGCTGAGGGCGCTGTGTTTTTCTTTCAGGTCTTTCCACAGTTTTTCCAAGCCTTGTTTTTCAGCTGGCAGTGCGGTCTTCATTTGCATCTTGAGGTTTTTCTTTTGGACCCTGATCTTGTCCATCTTTTCTTGGCGTCTGGATTT
>CM065742.1:9662961-9675461 GCA_033310375.1 Conus canariensis | reverse complement strand
CAATGCATTGATCATCTTGTGTTTTCTGTGCTCTGCCCATCTCCTGGACAGAGCACGGAACCAACGACTCCATCCGAAAGCAGCGGGCCACACTGGCAGGAGGATCACAGGAACACCTCTTGGCTACAGTTAGGAGTAAACCAGTAGGCTAACTCTTGCTCCCATAAGAAAACCTAACTCAGAGTAACTCTTATTCAAGACTGGCACAGCCTTTTAAACTTGAACAAAGTCCGACAAATACAAAGACGAACAATCTAATACTGGGGCAAAACAAGCGCAGGCCAACAACCCCTCGTCATCACAGTAACGACTTGGCAAAGATTTGACTCCTCCCCCCCCCCCCCCCCCCCCCCCCTTAAGTTAAATCTTTGCCAAGTCATTACTGTGATAACGGAGGGGTTGTTGGCCTGTGCTTGTTTTCCGCCGCGCGCGCGCGCGCGCGCGCGCGTTGTGTGTGTGTGTGTGTGTGTGTATGTGTGTGTGTGTGTGTGTGTGTGTGTGTGTGTGTGTGTTCACGTACAATTTTTTAACAGAGTTTGAAATCAGAGGGGAAAAAATAGAAAGAAACCTAAACCGAAAACAAAACCCTAAAGAAATATTATCCTACACAGTGTCCTTGCTAATGCCTTGCCCTAACATGTAGCCATGTGTACGCCCGTGAGTGTGTGTGCGTTCAAAAGAATACTGAGGATGAACATGACACAGAGTGCTTAACTGAATGAGTGAGTGCATGTTTATCTTATTTTTGTCTCCTCAGTGACAAAGGCTTTATTTTCTCGTGTGATTATGTTTCTACCCTCCTTTTATATTTGTCTTGCCACGGACATTTGGTCAGTTCAATTAAGGCATCATTCATTCGCCGTTGTTATTCTCTCTCTCTCTCTCTCTCTCTCTCTCTCTCTCTCTCTCTCTCTCTGCTCTGAGTGCAAGTATGCTCTGTGTGTGTGTGTGCGTGCGTGCGTGCGTGCGTGCGTGCGTGCGTGCGTGCGTGTGTGTGTGTGTGTGTGTGTGTGTGTGTGTGTGTGTGTGTGTGTGTGTGTGAGAAAGAGAGACAGAGAGTCAGAGAGAGAGAGAGAGAGGAGAGAGGCAGAGAGAGAGGGAGAGAGAGAGAGAGAGGGAGGGAGGGAGAGAGAGAGTCTGCACGCAACCCCCCCCCCCCCACCCCCCAGTAAAGATCTCATTTTTTTTAATAGCTACGAAGAACAGAAACTTTGTTGAACTCTTAGGAGAAAACAAAGTATTTATCAGTTCGATTTAGCTGCAGCTTTCCTTTTCCTTTCCCTCCAGGGGTTGCAACCTTGCCGTGGTCGGAGGGCTTGCGTGGTCCTGTGATCCCTTTGGCTTTGCTGGCGGGGCATCAATACTTGAAGATAGGCTGGTTTTTTTAAAACTGCTTCTAGGCCTGAGAAGTCAAGATGCTGTCTGGCCTAAACATAACGTGGTAAGGAGTTGATGCCCCTGGTAGGGCTTCCCATGTCAGATAGGCTAAGGGTGAGGATCCTGACTAATAGTAACCCGCCTTTCTCCTTTTCTTGTTTTCTGCCTTTCTTATTTGGCTCTTTTCTATCTTCGTCTCCCCTTCAAGTCTTCTTTTCCACACTCCTTTTCTCTCTGTGGTCTTCTTAAGATCCGCCGCGTTTGCCGTGCGGTGCGACCTGTGACGGAGGGGGATGAGATCCTGGTGATTGAGAGGGCCAACGCCCTCAACACATCACTTTGGCTCGGACCTCTCCTAGACAGGAGGTACACTCTGGCCCGCGTGTACTAATCGGCTCCCCCTTCTTGGGGCTGGGTCAAGACAGGCAGTTCTCCCGCTGGCCAAGTTAACCCCTGCAGTGCTCGGCTCTCTGTTCCCGGGAGTTGAGCATGATCAGGGGGGATAGGGGTAGTGGCGTTCTGTTTGTCGTATATCTCTCCTGAAGCCTGGAAGGGGTCAAGACAGTGATTTCTTGGCCCTGGCCCCTTAGTTGGACTCCAAGGTGGGTGGGTAAGGGAGAGACGAAATATAATTAAACTAAACATGGCTTCTTCAAAAATCATCCCCCCCAAAAAGAAGAGGAAGGCAGCAGCCCCTATTTCAGGGGATTTCGAATCGGACAGTGACTCAGATATAGAGATAAGAGAGATGACAGGTTTTTGGGCTTCCTGGCTCGTGATAGAAGGGACGGAGCAGGAAAAGCCCATTTCAGCTCTGAGTCCTTTTGCGATCCAGAAGGGCTTCCAAGGTCTAGCGGGTGACCCTCAGTCCGTGAAAAGGCTACGGAACGGATCATTCCTCGTCCAGTGCAGGTCAAAAAAACAATCGGAACAGCTGTTGAAGGCAAAAAAGCTCGTGGACAGAGAGATTCGGGTGACTCCCCATAAGCAATTGAATTCATCCAAGGGAGTTATTCGGTGCCCGGATTTGAAAGGTGTCTCGGAAGTGGAGATCAAGACAGAACTTGCATCCCAAGGTGTGACAGAGGTGCATAGGGTGACAGTCAAAAAAGGTGCAGAAAGAGTGCCCACCAACACCCTCTTTCTGACATTCTGCAACCCTGTGCTGCCTCAGGTCATTAAAGTAGGGTACCTAAATGTCCGTGTGCAATTGTATGTCCCATCCCCGTTGAGGTGTTTCAGATGTCAGAAATTTGGACATGTCAGAGATCGCTGTTCTGGGGAGGAGGTGTGTGGTATTTGTTGCAAGGCAACCCATGATGGGCATTGTAAAGACCCGGCTCATTGCGCAAACTGCGGTGGCGACCACCCCTCCTCTTCACGCAACTGCCCTGTCTGGATCCAGGAGTCCAACATTCAGAAAGTTAAAACAGAAAAGAAGATCTCATTTTTTGAGGCACGTAAGCAGGTTGTTGGCAGTCAGACACCAACAGCGTCTTCATATGCTTCAGCAATAAAGAAAGTAACGACCCGTTCAGTCTGCTGCCAGACTGATGAATTTATTTTCTCAAAGACATTACAAGGAAGACCGTTAAGCTCGGGTGGAAGCAAGTCCACCACCTCCCAACCCAAAGTGGGTGCCCCTGGTGGAGGCAAACAATCCGCCACCCCTCAGACTGCCCAGCAGTCTACTCCATCTGCTGCTGGGCAGATGAAAAAGCCAGGCCTCCCGCCTCGAACTTCCTCGAGCAGTGCCCGTGCGGGCAAGGGAGTTCAACCAAGTGTGGAGATGGTGGAGATGAGGAAGAAACCTCCACCATCTCCAAAATCCAGACCTTCTTCACCTGTGGGCAAGTCTGCCAGCAGGTCTGAAGACCCAAACAGTCCAGTGAAACTAAGCAATAAATTTGCTCCACTGAACGCAGACGATGACGAGGAGATGACTTGATTTCTCTCCTGTTCATCCTCTGCACCATGGATAGTAGTAAACTAATCCATTGGAATATCCGTGGCCTAAATTCAAATTTTGAGGAGCTGCAGCTTCTGTGTCAAACAGTAAAACCTTCCGTCGTGGCTCTTCAAGAAACTAAAATTCAAAGCCAGAAGACCTTCACTCTTTCTGGCTTTAATATTCTTTCTAAACCTGCACAACCATCCACATTGGGACTGTCAGGCGGTGTTGCCCTTCTTTTACACAAAACTTTGCTGTTTAGTCCTGTCGCTCTGACTACCTCCCTTCAGGCTGTAGCTGCGAGAGTCACTCTCCACAAGACTGTTACAATCTGCTCACTGTATCTGCCACCTTCTGTCCCGGTTTGTCGTCAGGACCTTGTCAGTCTGATCGGAGAACTTCCTCGACCTTTTTTGCTGTTGGGTGACTTTAATGGTCACAATCCTCTTTGGGGTAGTGTCAGTTCGTCATCCAGAGGTCTGCTTCTTGAGGATGTCCTTTCAGACTTTGATTTGTGTTGTCTGAACGATGGAGCTCCAACTTACCTCCACTCTTCCACAGGTTCACTTTCGTGTTTAGATTTGTCGATTTGTGACCCCTCGCTGGTCCTGGACTATGAGTGGTCTGTCCATGACGATCTGCACGGAAGTGACCATTTCCCTGTTCTTTTAAAACCCTTATTAACTGAAAACATCTCTGTCTCACAACATCTTAATTATAAGAAGGCCAACTGGAATCTTTTTGCCACCAATATTTTGAAAGAATTCCAGGACACTGATTTTCTTCAGAGTCCAGACCCAGCTGAATCTCTGACTAACACTGTGATAAAGTGTGCTAAAACCTGTATTCCAATGTCTTCCAATAAACTCCAAATGCCCAAAACACCCTGGTTTAATTCAGACTGCCAACAAATTTCAAAAGTTCGCAAACGGGCTCAGCGTCGGGTATACCAACGACCTTCAGGTCCCAACGCTCGAGCCCATCAGAAACTCCGCGCCAAATCGAGACACACTTTCAAAATCAGTAAACGTCAGTCTTGGAGAAACTTCTGCTCCGGGCTGACATCAAAAACTTCAAAGAAAAAAGTCTGGAACATCATCAGAAAAATCAAAGGGAAAAACACCAACCCCTCCATTCATCACTTGAAACTTGCCGATGCTCTGGTCACTGACAAACAAGCTGTTGCCAATCTGTTGGCTTCCACCATCCAACAGAACTCCTCATCTTCAAATAAATCTGCAGCCTTTTTAAAAAACAAACAACTCAGACAGAACTCTTTATACAATTTCACATCAGACAACTCTGAAGCCTACAATCTCCCTTTTTCAATCAATGAACTGAAAACAGCTTTACAAACCTGCACTGACTCTGCCCCTGGTCTGGATGATATTCATTATCAGGTTTTGAAACATTTTCCAGAAAGCTGTCTCCAGACCCTTCTTAAAGTATACAACCATATCTGGACCACAGGGTACTTTCCGCCCTCCTGGCGGAAAGCCCTGATCATTCCAATTCCAAAGCCTGGAAAGGACCTTACCAACCCTTCCAACTATCGTCCAATAGCTCTGACTAGCTGCCTCTGTAAGTTGATGGAAAAGATGGTCAACTCCCGTCTGATGTGGAAGCTGGAAACCGATGGCCTTTTGGCCAGTCAACAGTGCGGTTTCCGGAAATACCACTCGACAGTCGACCATCTAATCCGTCTGGAAACCACCATCCGCAACGCCTTTGTCAATAAACAGCATGTGGTCGCTATCTTTTTCGACCTCGAAAAAGCGTATGACACCACATGGAAATCAGGAATTCTTCTGGACTTGCACAGACTTGGTTTCCGTGGTCACCTGCCTCTGTTCATACAGAACTTTTTGGCTGATCGACAGTTCCAGGTGCGTGTTGGCACCGCACTCTCTGACATCCATGGGCAGGAGTTGGGTGTCCCTCAAGGGAGCATCCTTTCTCCTGCTCTTTTCAGCATTAAAATCAACGACATTGTGAAATCGGTAAGCCAGGGCTCTGAGTCCTCTCTGTTCGTTGACGACTTTGCGCTGTACGCAGTTGGAGCTTCTTACCCCAGCGTACAGCGTCGACTCCAACTTTGTGTCAACAAGATCCAGCAGTGGGCCGAGGAAAACGGGTTTACCTTCTCACGTACCAAAACTCAGTCAATCCATTTTCACAATTTTCGTCAATTTTTTGCTGATCCTGAAATTCGTCTGGACAAGTCCACCATTCCAGCTGTAAAAGAAGCCAAATTCCTTGGAGTTATTTTTGATCAAAAACTCAACTTTCTCAGCCACATTAAAAATCTCAAAACCTCTTGCCAGAAAGCTCTGAATATTCTGCGGGTCGTAGCACACACTGACTGGGGCGCTGATAAGAAAACTTTGCTGCATCTCTACAGAGCCCTGGTCCGCTCCAAACTGGACTATGGTTGTGCTGTGTACGGCTCTGCAAGACCCTCTTATCTGAAACTCTTGGACCCTATCCACCATCAAGGGCTTCGTCTCTGTCTTGGAGCATTCCGCACCACCCCTGTGTACAGCCTGTACGCAGAGGCAGGTGAACCCTCACTGTCCAACCGCAGGCTGAAAATGTCTCTAAATTACTACATCAGACTGTTCTCAGAACCACAGAATCCTGCCTATGACTGTGTCTTTGACCCCCAGTTTCAAAACAAATTCGAAAACAACCCTAACTGTATTCCGCCGTTTGGTGTTCGTATGCAGCCTCACGCGCGGAATGCAGGTCTAGACCTAGGAGTTGTGTCTGATTTTTCCAAGTTTCCGGATCAGCCTCCGTGGACCTTTTTCACACCAGAGATTCGTTTTGATCTTGCAGCTTTTCGTAAAGAGTCCACCAGCTCTCAGGCATACAAGGCATTGTATGCTGACCTCTGTTCAAAATTTCCATCCTGTCAGAAAATTTTCACTGACGGTTCCAAGTCTGAGGATGGAGTGGCCTGTGCAGCCTATTGCCCTGGTGCTCCTTCTCAGATACTGTTAAAACATATACCTCCAGATGCCTCTGTCTATTCTGCTGAACTTACTGCTCTGGTTCTGCATTGAAAATAATTTCACAATCTACCAAGAGGGACTTTCTGGTTCTGTCGGATTCGCTGTCAGCTTTGGCGGCCATAGCTGGCCGCAACCTTCAGCATCCAGAACTTTTATATTTCTTTGAGCTTTTTAGCAAGTTGAAAGTGGATGGTTACAACATTATTCTAGCTTGGGTTCCTGGTCATGTTGGCATCGGAGGGAACGAAATGGTTGATCGTTTAGCCAAGAATGCCACAAGAGAGAAATTGTCCAATATTTATATCCCTTGCTCAGATCTGAAACCCAAAATTAATGATTATGTGAGAGACCTCTGGCAGGAGGATTGGAACACACAGACGGATAACAAACTCTTTCAGATCCGTCCAAACCTTAAGGAGTTCCTCCCATCTACGTCTGGTGGTCGTAAAGAGGAAACGGTTCTGTGCCGGCTGCACACCGGCCATTCGTATTTTACTCATTCCTACCTTTTAAAGAGTGAAGAAGCTCCGTGGTGCATTCCATGTCATGTGCCACTGACAATGAAACATATTCTTTTAGAGTGTTGGGACTTGCACGATGTGAGACACAAACATTTTACAGCGGAGTCCATGAAGATCCTGTTCAGGGATGTCCCGCCTGACGTGATCCTTGAATTTTTGAGAGAGATTAACATTTTTCATCTGATTTAAGATTTTACGGAAGAAAGATTTTTAACGAAGTTTCTGGTGCGTTTCTAGAAGATGTCATATAAAGAGATGTGTGAAAGGTTTTTTTTTTTTTTTTTTTTTTTTTTTTTTTTTTTTTTAATGACTTGTGAGTTGATTTTAACGTGGTGACAGCCCTGATGTGGCCCCTTGCGGTCGGCTGGGCTATAAGCAACATTATCTTATCTTATCCTTTTCCTTTTTTTTTTTTTTACTTTTCAAAGATGATTATAATAACAGTGGAATGCATGCAAGAAAGATGGAAAGCAGGTTTGATGAATAGGATTGAGGTTAACAGACTTTATTGTATTGTTGCTCGTTGTTTCCTGCTAGCCATTGTGCCAAGGGGTACAATCCACAATAACATGCGCATGGATGTAACTGGAGCGAAACAAATACAACCCATTTAGGCACAATGAAAAAAGAATAAAATATACACCTCAGGAATGCATTTAAAGTAAACATAGACCATTAATGGAATTAAACGAAGATTGCAATTTTTTTTTAATGCCGTTGATTATGGTGTTGTTTGTGGGTGGGTTGGTTCGTCGGTGTTTGAAAGAGAAATAAACAGATCTGGGACCAGAACATTACCGAATGATACAAAAAAACAACAACAAACAAACCATAATGAAATACAATGCCTAATGTGTGTTCATATAGTGTGAGCAAAGAGGGAATTCGATTCTTTAACAGAGAGGTTACACTAAGTCTTCTAATTAACTGACAAATATTCATATATATAATGCAGCAGTGGCAGAAATAAAAACCTCTCAATCTATTTATTTATAGAAATGGATTGGTAGATAGATAGATAGGTATAACAGATCCTCCCCCCTCCCTTCCCCTTTCTCTCTCTCCTGTTTGTCCTTTGTATTGTGGCCCAAGTCTGATGTACATTAAAGCTTGCTGAGTTCGAAGTTCTCCTCTCTCTCTCTCTCTCTCTCTCTCTCTCTCTCTCTCTCTCTCTCTCTGTGTGTGTGTGTGTGTGTGTGTGTGTGTGTGTGTGTGTGTGTGTGTGTGTGTGTGTGTTCTTCAATTTAACGTCTTTCCACTTAACGTGATTACAGACAATTTGTGTAATGGTGTGTGTGTGTGCGTGTGTGTGTGTGTGTGTGTGTGTGTGTGTGTGTGTGTGTGTGTGTGTGTGTGTGTGTTCGTGCTGTCGCCAGAGTACTCATAAGAGCACTAGCCATAAGAAGGCAAGAGAATCAAGCAGACAGCAAAACCAGAAAATCAAACCAACCCAGAAAGACAAGGCAGAGCTTAGTGAGCACCCACCCACACCCACACACACCGAAGTATTCGCTGCCCATTAGGCACATCGATCGTTTCGTAGCGCATACACACACAACATAATCCCTAAATCCTGACCTCACGGACTCAACGGCCATTTTCCTTCAGAGGAGTTGTAATACGACGCACAATGTCACAACGTAACGATATCCACGGGAAATATAACGAGGTAGCCAATGTGCGTAAAATGCATCAATATGGCAATCTCCACTTGAGAGTGTAGCAATGCATCGATCTATATGTAATATGTAACAATACAGCGATCTCAATGTAATATGTAGCATTATAGCAATTTCCACATCATATGTAACAATGCAGCAATCTCCGCGTAAAATGTAACAATACAGCATCTCGACGTAATACGTAACAATATAGCAATCTCCACGTTAAATGTGACAACATAGCAATCTCTACGTCATATGTTGCGACGCGGCAATCCCCACGTAATATTTAACAATATAGCAATTTCTACGTAATATATAACAATATAGCAATACCTGCCGCGTAAAATGTAACAATACAGCATCTCGACGTAATACGTAACAATATAGTAATCTCCACGTTAAATGTGACAACATAGCAATCTCTACGTCTTGTGTTGCGACGCGGCAATCCCCACGTAATATTTAACAATATAGCAATATCTATGTAATATGTAACAAAATAGCAATCCCCACGTAATATGTAACAAAATAGCAATCCCCACGTAATATGTAACGATATAGCAATCTGTACGTAATACATATATATATATATATATATATATATATATATATTCCTCGCAGAATGGAAGAGTCACCCAGAGATCATCAGCAAGAGTGGCATGAGACCAGACATAGTAGTCCACTCTCAGTCAACCAAGCAGCTGATCATGATCGAGTTCACGGTGCCATATGAGAACAGAATGGAGGCAGCTCAAATCTACAAGACTGAAAAGTATGCTGATCTGGCAAACAGCCTGAGGAGAGAAGGCTATCAGGTCAAAGTCCTCGCTGCAGAAACTGGAGCTAGGGGGTTTGTAGGAACGTCTGTATACAGCCTCATGAAACAGCTCTCAGTTGCAGGGAGGGAAAAAAACCAGAGCCCTGAAAGCAATGGCAGAAGCTGCAGAGAGGTGTTCAAGCTGGATCTGGTCAAGGAGGAACAAAAGTGAACTTCATAAGGCTTAATTTTCCTACAAATATCAGGTGTCCCAGTGGCTCAGCGGTTAGAGTGCGAGTCATTAAGTGGAAAATGAGCATGTCCAGAGGGTCATGGGTTCGAATCCTAGCCATGGCTCGTCCCAAGATGGGAAAAAAAGGGGCAGCAGAGGGACATTTGGAGTCATGAACCGGGTGTGGCCCAACCCCCATAGAGTGCCAGGAGATAAGGGCCGAAACACTTGCTTGAAGGGGGCTCCTCTTCTGAGGACTCTCTGCTGCCACGCTCTCCACGAGTTTCTGTCTACCAATATAGCAATATCTATGTAATATGTAACAATATAGCAATCTATACGTAATATGTGAAAGTATAGCAATTTCTACATAATATGTGACAATATTGCAATCTCTACGTAATATGTGACAATATGGCAATCTCTACGTAATATGTGACAATATGGCAATCTCTACATAATATGTAGCAATCCGGCAATCTGCACATAAGAATGCAGCAATGTTAACGTAGCCATGCAGCAATCTCAGCATAACATGTAACAATGCAACAATCTCCACGTAACATGTAAACAATGTAGTAATCTCCACGTAACAGAGCTCAGTCTCCGCGTAAAATATAACAATACAGCAATCTCCATGTAACAATGCAGCAATCCCCACGTAACAATGCAGCAATCTCCATGTAACAATGCAGCAATCTCCATGTAACAATGCAGCAAACTGTTGCATTGTGACACTTTGCGTTGTGTCGGAGTTTCCATGTTGAAGCTCATCTTACGAAAGGTTCCTTGTTCTTAGCCCTTGTTGGCCGCCGGCTATCTTCGTGGTTTACCGGTCGTTACTCTCAACTCCGGAGAGAGAGAGAGAGAGAGAGAGAGAGAGAGAGAGAGAGAGAGAGAGAGAGAGAGAGAGAGAGAGAGATGCCCCAGACATATTTTCATAGGCATGTACAGTCGCTGTGTTAAGGGGGAACAAGATCATATTTGCAGCGCCAGGAATTTAAAAAAAAAAAAAATAGGGGGAATGAAATAGCTAAAACCGAATAGCTACTTACGTCATTGTTCTGCACAATCAAAGCATTTCAAAATAAAGCAATAGAAAATTAAATATAAAAAAAGGATTCGTCTCAATAGCAAATCAAATCCACTGTAGAAGGAAAGGAAAAAAGAACATGTTATTCCACACACACACACGCACGCACGCACGCACGCACACACACACACACACACACACACACACACACACACTTATAAACTTGGAGAGAGAAAAAGAGAGAGAGGAGAGAGAGAGAGAGATGAACTCTGAACTCTGAAAAGTTTACTGCAAGGCCACGGGCCTGTATGCAAGGAGGTACATGTATCATGTAAAGACACAACATAGAAAAGAACTCACACAGAGCAAACCCTAAAGAATCTAGAAAACAAAATATATCATTTCCCAACTGCAATAGGATAAACAACTGGGAAATTGCTTTCAGGTATTCACTATGCGTTTCCCCATTTTACCCTTTATACTAAAACAACAAAAACTGTGGACCCAGTTGAAATAGATTTCGCAGTCGAAAGAGTGAGAAGAGAGAGAGGAGAGAGAGAGATAGAGAGGAGAGGGAAGAGAGGGGGTTAAGGGAGGAGGGAGAATGAAGTAATAGGAAAGGAACTGTAATCATGCGGTTAGATAAGTCAGCTGCAGAGCTGAGGGCTTTGACTTCGAACTCATCGTGAGGTCGAATTTCTTACAGCCTTGGACTCTCTCTCTCTCTCTCTCTCCCTCTCTCTCTCTCTCTCTCTCTGTCCACCCATCAATAAATGTGCAGATCATTCAATGCAGGGGAAGTTAGGGCAGCGAAAGAAGAAGGTAGAAGTCCGCGCATTTCATCGGCTAGACATGGCCAGCCTATTGCGCCTCATTGCTCCCAAGGCTGTTAAGGCTGAAGATCATTTTTGATCTTTAACCGTCAATCCTTGGCCGTCTCTGTTCGCTACAGTGCTTTCATGGATAGGCAGGATTACTTCCCCTGTCTTTATCAGAGTGTGTGGACCATTGTGCCCGGATTTCCAGACCATCGTTCCGGAATGTCCGGGTCAGTCCTCCTGGGCTTAGAGGTATTATTGTGCTGGAAAGTCCCAGCCTTTATGCCGGTATGTCTAGACTATGATGCCGGAATATCCGGACTTTGGGTTAGGGTTTTTTTGTGTTTTTTGTTTTCTTATATATATATATATATATATATATATATATATATATATATATATTTGTTATATTAAAAGCAAGTTAAAATCAAGCTTCTAAAAACATCTACAAATTTGTTTCACGCTGTGCGGTCGTCAGGATGTGATGAGCTTGTGTTGCCAGTGCCACGTATATATATATAGCTAGCTGGTTTGCTGTTGTTTTTTTCCCGTGCTACATGTGTTTCTCAGGTGTTGGTTTTTTTCGCTGATAGGAACTTCCATCTGTGTCTGCAATTGTTAACCATTTCTGTTCTAACATTTAGAGTTGCCAACTGTGGTTTACATAGTATAATGTATTTCTCTGTTAGGCATAGATTGCATTTTTTTGAAATGTTGTATGATGCTGCTCTTTTTAAAATTTTCCAAGATATGTTGTAGTCTATGTTTTTTTCTTTAAGTTTCCAAATGTATTTACTCAATTCTGTTTGGTTTTTGTATCTTTCTTTGTTGAATGATTGTTTATGGTTTGCATATCTAGTTTTGAATTGGTTTTCCGTGATACCTACATATGTTTCTTTTGCGTTCTCTGATGTTACAGTGGCTTGGTACACAATGTTGTTATAAAGGCATTTGTTGCTTAGGGGGCACTGTTCTTTTTTGGTACAGTTACAAGATTTCCTTTCGTTACCCTCCTTTTTCTCTGTGCTGCTTTTCATTTTGTTTGCTGAATCGATGGCATTTTTAAGGTTCGGCATACATGAATATGATAATTTGATGTTGTTTTTGTTGAATATCTTGAATAATTTATGGTC
>CM065742.1:9655461-9657961 GCA_033310375.1 Conus canariensis | reverse complement strand
AGTCAGTGCCAGATTGAAAAGAGTATTTTCAAAACCTCATGAGGAGGAATCAATCTGACTACTTTGCCTACTGCAGTGATGCCGGCTTCCCGAGGAGAGAGAGAGAGAGAGAGAGAGAGAGAGAGAGAGAGAGAGAGAGAGAGAGAACTCTGAATGGTTTAATGAATAGGCCATAGGCCCACGTCATGGTGGGTTTTCACAATAGCAAACAAGAGAGAGAGAGAGAGAGAGAGAGAGAGAGAGAGAGAGAGACAGAAAAGAGAGAAGAGAGAGAGAAGAAGAGAGAGAGGAGAGAGAGAGAGAGAGAGAGAGAGAAAGAAGAAAAGCAACGCACTGAGTAAAAACATTAAACCTTTCTTTCAGTACCGTCTTTATTTTCTGCTCTGTTGTGGCAACTAATGTCCTTTAAATGTTCACATACACGTATTCATACTTTTTTCTTTAACCAGATCCAAACAAGAATGACATTGTTTCAACATAATCTGTGTCACTTCAATGATTTAAGTCGTGTGGTATCATGTCCTATTGGATGGCAAAAGGGAAAGACACACACACACACACACACACACACGCGCGCGCACACACGCACGCACGCGCGCATACTAACACACACAACACACACACACACACACACACCACACACACAAACCTCGAATTTGGATTGAATCCTTAGTAACGACAAAGTCGATAAACCCTGAAGCAGGGACACAACTCTTATTAATTGCTGTCAGCATGCATTCTACGGGCGTATATCTCGACATTACTGGCCTGTACAGAAAACAACGGGCTGGACGGGTTACAAACCTATATTTGATTAAGCGATTTACTGGCAACACAGTATTACGAACAGAAGGACAGGCACCTCTAAGTTCTCAGATCTTTTTCTTCTTCTGCGTACGCAGGCTGATACTCCTGCGGACACTCCCTGTATGGACAGGCAAGTGTTAATCCCATCTACCCTACAAAGGGAGTGGAGTTTTGTGTGCATGACCGTTTTTTTGTCCCGCCATTAAGGCAGCCATACTCCATCTTCGGGGAAGGTGCATGCTATGTGTAACGTGTCATCCATACCAACAGCCAAACTGGCCTTCTCTTCCGAAAGTTGGTGATGGGATTTTACGTGTGAGCAAATTGTTATGCATGCGTTCACACACGGAACCTCGGTTTATAGTCTCATTCGAAGGACTGTATGGGGAATGGAGTCAGATGAACCCATACTGAAAGTAAGGTCACCACTCTGATCTAGTTCAATTAGGCAACATTCCACAGTGAAAACTAAGGGGCTAGAGCTCATGTTCCTGCTTTCGCATTGTCTTTACATCATGAATATTCACAATCGGTGCTGCAACATTGCGCTCTATGACTCTAAAAATCTACCTGTAACTCCATCGAGATGTGTCCTGTACGTTTCGTTCAGGTTGTCTCGGAGCTTTCCTTCTCACGCAGACACACATCACGAACACTAACCCGCTGCCGTCAAGACAAATAAAGCTTAATCTTCCTATTTCTTTATTTCCATCCGCAGATGTGTTTATTTACACCCTGTGATAAAGGCACAGCCAATGGTAGGTGGATACCCAAAGTCTGACCAGCGCGTTGGGCTCAGACGTCTGCTAAGTCGTCGCCATGAATCCCTCTTCTTAATCATACGCATTGTGGTCTTGAAACGTGACGGATG
This sequence comes from Conus canariensis, assembly GCA_033310375.1. Taxonomy (NCBI): domain Eukaryota; kingdom Metazoa; phylum Mollusca; class Gastropoda; order Neogastropoda; family Conidae; genus Conus; species Conus canariensis. The sequence continues at coordinate 9,656,283 of CM065742.1, read as the reverse complement.
TGCTGCAGCGTATGTGAACTAGTCCGCACGCGGTGACACCTCCTTGATGAAACTCAAACTGAAACTAAAACGTATTTCATATATCTGCATACCACTGTTGATTTTTAAAGATGTTGTCGTCGGCAAATCCTGTTACAACATGGGGGTGCGCTGCAGTCCCATTCACCGCCAGTCGATTAAGTTCACATGAGATTGATGTCAGTTAACCCCTTCATTTCTCAGATCTGCGCATAAATGAAAATAACTTCAATTGTGAAGTCTAATCCACACTTGAATATGGTGTAACGTTCAATACTCACTGACCCAAGTCGACCACAGACATTATTCTTTCGAAATAAAAAGCGAAAGATGTTAGGAAAGTTTAAACGGTGGTACGTTGTTTGCAATGAGTTGCTTATTTTATAATGACTGTTACCCTTTACTGAAAAAAAAAAACATGATAAGAGAATCAACAAGTCACAGGATTGTTTTGCTTAAAATCTGTTCACGTACACACCACTGCAAAACTTCCCCTCCTGCACCCACCCTCCCTGCCTCACACCTTAACACTCTACCCCTTCCACTCTACAATCACTCGTAAAAATCTGTCCAGTAGTTCCACCAACGGTTTGGAACATGACTGATCAATGGAGAAATGTCGGATAATGGTTCAATCGTCTACTACACAACTGTTAGGAAACTCGTGTTTGGAACAAAAACAAGTAAAATCCTTCACCAACAGTTCTATTTCACGTCGTTGGCCTGTCTACGTGTCTCACGTGCACCTCTCTGTTGCGGTCTTTTTCGCTGTCACCTGAGTTCCTGGTGCGGTCTTTTCTCTGA
>CM065742.1:9632961-9642961 GCA_033310375.1 Conus canariensis | reverse complement strand
CTTGCCAATTCTCAAATTTAAGCTAACGAGAGAGATTTCTGTTTGTCTTTTATTCTTCTTCAATTTTATTTGGAGAGAGATAAAAAGAGAGAGAGAGAGAGAGAGAGAGAGAGAGAGAGAGAGAGAGAGAGAGAGAGGGGTAGAGGGAGAAGGAGGGAGGGAGAGGAAGGGATGGAGAGAGAGAGAAACAGAGGGAGGGGGAGAGAGAAGAGAGATACACTTGATACTTTGACACATTGATATTTTTTGGAAAGGGGGGGGGGAGGAGGGGGGGGGAGGGGGACGGGCTAACAGGACAATAACATTGACCTCTTCCTTTCATTGCAAATGTATAGTACCCGCTTATTCCCAGCGTGTATCAAATCAGAGAGAGAGAGAGAGAGAGAGAGAGAGAGAGAGAGGTAGAGAGAGAGAGTGAGAGAGAGAGAGAGAGGTAGAGAGAGAGAGAGAGAGAGAGAGAGAGAGAGAGAGAGAGGAGCAAAAAGGTGGTGGGTAGGGGTGATCGAAGAGGTGAGGTGGGGGTACCTGGCAAGTTCCTATTGACATTCCAAACGAATGAAACTCTTACACGGGCCAGGTCTTCATTACCGTGGGTTCAAGGGCCGGGCAGCTTGGTTTATGGGGAAAACAACATAGACAGAAGATCGAGAGGGATGGGGCGGAGGTGTTTCACTATACTTTCTGTAAACGTTATCCAACTAGGTTGGAAAATATTGGACGTGAAGCAAAATTGAGAAAAAGAAAATATCTTTGTCTGTCTCGTCTGTCTGTCGGTCTGTCTGTCTGTCTTTCTGTCTGTCTGTCTGTCTCTGTCTCTCTCCCCACCTCCCCTCTCTCTCTGTCTCTGTCTCTCAACAACGAATGAAACAACGTTAAAAATAATCGCGACGTGTTATTATGACAAAGATATTCTTTACAGGTAACAAACATAAAGAAAAAGGAAAAGGAAACATGTGTACAAAACTGTTTTGGGCATATCATGTCTCTTCAAACATTCAAGCAGAAATGCATGACATATGCGTGTATGCTAACAAAGAATATAACTTGGGACCATTTGAAATTTTAGTTATATCTAAGAAACAGACAGATAAAACAAGTGTGATAAACAAACAAATAAACAAACAAACAAAACCAACCAACCAAACAAACAAATAAACATCAACAGCCACACACACACACACACACACACACACACACACACACACACACACACACACTCTCTCTCTCTCTCTCTTCTCTCTCACACACACACACACACACACACACACACACACACACACACACACACACACACACACACACCAATGTGTGCACGCGCTCGCACAGAGAGAGAGAGAGAGAGAGAGAGAGAGAGAGAGAGAGAGAGAGAGAGAGACAGAGACAGAGACAGAGACAGAGACAGAGAGACAGGGACAGAGAGAGAGAGAGAGTTCAGTCGTATCATTCTCTTGTAAAAACGTATTATTTTCTTATTTTCATCAGTAATCAAGAATCATTCAGAACCCTAAAGCATTATCCGTTCATGATGAGAATTTGTCCTCACTGCGTGCTTGTCTGCTTTTCTGTCACTTTGGTTCAACAGCAAAAGGACATCTTCACAGGGCACAGATCAGTCTATATAGCAGACAGAGGTGACAAGTCTGAAACAAACAAAAAAAATATTCTGAGATTAATTTAATCATCTGCTGGGCAGTCAGCCTGTCACAAAACTAATGACATCTCGTGTGGTCATTTTCCATTCCAAAATATTGATTGCATATTTGATTGTGGTGAACGTTTCTCAGTTTTGCAGTTAAGTTTTTTTTTTTTTAAGTCCATGATATCTAGATGAAATGGATTAAAATGTAATCAAATGTTCGATCGAATCTGAAGTGTATTTAGTGCGCGAAACGGGTAAAACCTTTAGCGAAATCATTAAATATAACACTGTGACTGTCACTATTATTCAGTGATAAACGAAAGCTTTAATTAAATTGTTGGACGTGAAAATGGTTCTACAACATACGCTGTATATTATCACATGTGTTTAAACTAGAAAAAAAAGAAAAGAAAAATGACATTGATCATAATTGCTATACGAAAGAGCACGGTATTTGCTGACAACATTGTGAATGTAACTGTTATTTGAAACCGTACCATTCTGATATCCTGTATTTTCATGATGTTTTTAATTGTTATTTTCCAGTGCAGTTCCCTGTTGAAATATGTTCTTCTCATTTGCCACGATAGTTAGGAATTCTCTTCTCTTTTATAGTTAGGAGTTCTTTTCTCACCCGAGATATTGCCTAATTTTCTCACTGGGCAAATATTTTTTTTAGTGTGTGTGTGTGTGTGTGTGTGTGTGTGTGTGTGTGTGTGTGTGTGTGTGTGTGTGTGTGTGTGTAAACGCTAGAAGTTTATGGTGAATTGTTATATTAGTTTGTCTGATGTAACTTTTTTTAAAAGAGAATTAATATAACTCAAACGCGCTATATAATCAGTTCTAAGACTTATTTTTCTTGATTTAAAAACAAATATGTGCAGACAAAATATTTTTTAACATATATACTTTTTTAAAAATATTTTTAACATATACTTTTTAAAAAATCATTTCCGCAGAAAAAACTCATTTTCATCTCTTTCTTGTAATATGCTTTTAATAAAATTTTGTTATTTGAGTCAAAAGCTCCGGTGGATATCTTGATGTTACTTTTGCTACTGAAGCCTTAGAAGAACAACTCCAGCAGGAGGTGTGCGATTTATTTTTTCAGACAATGTGTATACCATGATTTTCTCCTAAACAGATTTTTCACAAAAAATGGATTGCTAAATCATTTAAGAGCCAGTTTCTGGGGAATGTACCCTTTTCGATTGAGTGAAACTTCATAAGCAAATGTGGCATCTATGTTGCGTTTGAATGTTGTTCAAAGATTTACAGAATACCATATTGTAAATGAGTGGTGTTTTCCGAGCTTGAAAATGGATGGAATCCACATTGCTACACTTTCGCTGGAATTTCTGTTTTGAAAAATCTTGTCGACAGCTGAATATTAGACACGCCACCGACAATCATCTCTCTCTCTCTCTCTCTCTCTCTCTCTCTCTCTCTCTCTCTCTCTCTCTCTCTCTCTTATAACCTTGGCTTTGTTCTGTTTTCTATTATTTTAACCATGTTGTGTTACAATCGCGATGTATAATACATAGTAGAAACAACTCAGCCATCCGAACATGCCGCAATGAGATGGTATTGGCCTGATAAGGATATTGGACTGGTCGACAGGACACTGATAGACCTGTAGAGTCTCTCGTCACTTCTTCTGCGTGCTTTTCTCTTCTTCTTCTTGTTCTTGTGTTTGTGTTCGTTTCGTTCGTCCTCCCCCGTTTCCTCCTGCACCCCCTTCTTCTCCTCCTGTTTCTCCTTTCTTCTCTTCTTCTTCTTCTTCTTCTTCTTCTTCTTCGTCTTCTTCTTTTTCTTTCTTTCTTTCTTTCTTTTTTCTTTCTTTCTTTCTTAGTTTCCGTCGTTGTTGTCCCTCTCCTTTGTTTTCCCTTTTTCTTTTTTTTCTTTTCTTTCTTTCTTTCTTTTCCTCATCCTTCTTTCTGTTATCCCTTTCTTCTTCTTCTTCTTCTTCTTCTTCTTCTTCTTCTTCTTCTTGTTAAAGTCTGTCGTGTTCAGAACAGCTTCATCAGATTTTCTGCAGCTCGTGTATAATGTGGGGGGAAAAAATGTGATACGACTGAATTGTTTGCAGCGTGGTTTACTGGCGTCTGTTTCTCCAAGAGAACTGGAGATATGTCTCAAGTACAGCATTAAAGAATGGCGTAATCTCTCTCTCTCTCTCTCTCTCTCTCTCTCTCTCTCTCTCTCTCTCTCTCTTCTGTCTGTCTGTCTGTCTGTCTGTCTGTCTCTCTCTCTCTCTCTCTCTCTCTCTCTCTCTCTCTCTCTCTCTCTCTCTCTCTCTCTCTTCTCTCTCTCTCCCATCCCGTCTGTCTCTCTCAAATCAGACATTAGATACGTGAGAACAGTTACTATCACAAATCATTACTGACGTGTGTTTCTGTAACCTATTAGTCTCCCAGTTCTTCCCAACAAAATTCCCCTCTCCTGTCCAAGTTCATCATGATCTCATCCTCCTAAGACCCTAAGTGCCTGGGGACAGACTATAAGTGTGGACTGTCTGCGTGGTTTGATTTGTAAATCATCTCATCGATGGTGACAGATCCTTGTAGACGGCTAGCAACTGACGGAGTATTGATTCAGGCTTTTTATGTCTGATATTTTTACTCCCCGAAGAAGACATTTCAGAGGACCACTTGTCTGTTTCATGTTTTGTATGAAATTAGCATTAGTTTGCACTGTGTTCAGTGTGTTCATCAAAAAAGTAATACTGACAACACGACACGGAAATTGTCATCTCGCACTCCGGCGCCACCCTTTGGCCGGAACAGAAGAAACAGGTACATTTCGCAAGCTGTATGGATTCTGTTGTGTCCCTTTGGTGGAAACAGCAATGCGACGTCATGTTTTTGTTTGTTTCTTTGTTTGTTTGTTTGTTTGTTTTTGGTGAGCGCATATGACATCAGGAGAACCCGTCTAGTAAAAACAGCTATAATGTCAGGAGTGGTTTTTTTGTGTGTGTGAAAACAGCCATATGATGTCAGGAGCGTCTTTTTTGTGTGTGAACACAGCCATATGATGTCAGGAGCGTCTTTTTTGTGTGTGAACACAGCCATATGATGTCAGGAGTGTTTTTTGTGTGTGAAAACAGCCATATGATGTCAGGAGTGTTTTTTTTGTGTGTGAACACAGCCATATGATGTCAGGAGTGTTTTTTGTGTGTGAAAAACAGCCATATGATGTCAGGAGTGTCTTTTTTGTGTGAAAACAGCCATATGATGTCAGGAGTGGGGTTTTTGTGTGAAAACAGCCATATGGTGTCAGGAGTGTTTTTTTATGTGAAAACAGCCATATGATGATGTCGGGAGTTCTTTTTTGTGTAAAAACAGCCATATGATGTCAGGAATGTCTTTTTTTGTGTGAAAACAGCCATATGATGTCAGGAATGTCTTTTTTGTGTAAAAACAGCCATATGATGTCAGGAATGTCCTTTTTTGTGTGAAACAGCCATATGATGTCAGGAATGTCCTTTTTGTGTGTGAAACAGCCATATGATGTCAGGAATGTCCTTTTTGTGTGAAACAGCCATATGATGTCAGGAATGTCGTTTTGTGTGAAACAGCCATATGATGTCAGGAATGTCCTTTTTGTGTAAAAACAGCCATATGATGTCAGGAATGTCCGTTTTGTGTGAAACAGCCATATGATGTTAGGAATGTCTTTTTGTGTGAAAACAGCCATATGATGTCAGGAATGTCCTTTTTGTGTAAAAACAGCCATATGATGTCAGGAATGTCGTTTTGTGTGAAACAGCCATATGATGTTAGGAATGTCTTTTTGTGTGAAAACAGTCACATGATATCAGGAGTATCTTTTTTGTGTTTGAAAACAGTCATATGATTTCAGGAGTGTGTTTTTTGTGTAAAACAGCCATATGATGTCAGGAATGTCTTTTTGTGTGAAAACAGCCATATGATGTCAGGAATGTCTTTTTGTGTGAAAACAGCCATATGATGTCAGGAATGTCTTTTTGTGTGAAAACAGCCATATGATGTCAGGAATGTCTTTTTTGTGTGAAAACAGCCATATGATGTCAGGGCTGTCTTTTTGTGTGAAAACAGCCATATGATGTCAGGAGTGGGGGGGGGGGGGGGGGGGGGGTGGTTTCGGTGTGTGAAAACAGCCATATGTTGTCAGGAGTGTCGTTTTTGTGTGAAAACAGCCATATGATGTCAGGAGTGTTTTGGTTTTTTGTGTGAAAACAGCCATATGATATCAGGAGTGTCTTTTTGTGTGAAAACAGCCATATGATGATGTCAGGAGTGTCTTTTGTGTGTGAAAACAGATATACAACGACAGGTGTTGACTTTGCAGTCACTACAGCGGACCAAATGATAGAACATTTCCCTAACTGTATCTAGTTAGAGCTCATAAACTCCAATGTAAGAGCTAAACTCGAGCTGCTAGGCAAGCATGTTTTGAATGTCAAGGCGCAATATTTTCATATAAGACAACAACAATAACAACAACCAACAATTGAAAGTTACTTTTACTTCCATAACGAGACAGTTGCAAGCCCACAACTACGTATGATTGCTGCTTACGGCATCAATTCACCTAGCACAAGTGCAGACTCAAGAAGCTCAGAACAAACAAGGTGATATCCTCGTTTAGAGGGTTGTCCACGCTTGTTCACACACACACACACACTAGGCACGACAGCTACAGGTGGCAACAACAACTGAAGACACTGACAATGACAAATTGACACTTATCAAAAATTCGCAAAATGCTTTGTCCTTGAACACTGTCAAAAGGTACACAGAAGAAGAGAGACAAATACAGGTAAACGCATTTCAGTTGATTCCAAATTTAACATTCAACGAGGCATAGAGACACAAGGAGAAAAGAACAAGCTTTACAGACACAGTTTTTTTTTTCCCGTAAAGAGATAGTTTACTGTATTTTTTTCTCTTCAGATGTCTGTCGATAAAAAGCATTTGCTTGTTTACCAGCTGCACTTGGAATAGAGATTAGACCCTCCCCCCCCCCTCTCTCTCTCTTTCTACCCGTGTGTGTGTGTGTGTGTGTGTGTGTGTGTGTGTGTGTGTGTGTGTGTGTGTGTGTGTGTGTGTTCCAGTGTTCGTGGTTCAGTGACACGTAGTTGAAAAACAAGAGCTGATGGGAAAACTCAGTACTGCTGGAAGCCCTGTTCCTGTCTTCGCTGCGTGTGTCTGTGTCTGTCTGTTTCCTTGGTTCTGCGGTGGTCCGACTGTTGTTCGATTGATTGTCTGCGTCTCTCTCTCTCTCTCTCTCTCTCTCTCTCTCTCTCTCTCTGTCTCTGTCTGTCTGTCTCTCTCTGGTGTGCATGCGTGCGTGCGCACGCGCCCTTGCGTGTGTGTGTGTGTGTGTGTGTGTGTGTGTGTGTGTGTGTGTGTGTGTGTGTGTGTGTGTGTGTGCTGGGGTAGAAAGAGAGTGGGGGGTGGTGGAAGGATCCCACCGTCTCCGTCTTCCCCATCTTTTCTGTCCGCATCCCACTGTCAGACAGGCTTTAGTGTTCTCCTGACACGGGACGTCAATTATCAGCCATAGTTCCCATTCACCGTGCCTGCTAGAGATCTCTGACTCTTCAAAGGTCGCCAAGTCTGTGTTGACCTCACATCTTCGAGGAACACATTCGTCTGTCTGCTTGTTGATCCCTGCCCATGATCCCCTGGGATCGTAATCATTTTCATCATGTCAGCAACGAGCCATGTGGGGAAGTTTGGCTTAAATGGGTTTGAAGGTGGAGGAAACCTTTAAAAAAGAAAAAAAAAAGGACGTGGTGAGAGTACCAGCCATTGAAACCACGCATAAATGAACAGAATACATTTATTTATAACAAAAAAATATGTTAAAATGTCGTATGGGTAAACAGACATAGCTTGGTATGCACCCTGGGAAGAATAAATCGTTTTGACCACCTGGTCGTCAGCAACTTAAACAAAAGAAGAAGAAAAATGTGATAAAGCTGTCCAGAGGAGGAGGAGGAGGAGGAGGAAGAGGAGGAGGAGGAGGAGGAGAAGAAGAAGAAGAAGAAGAAGAAGAAGAAGAAGAAGAAGAAGAAGACTGAAGAAGAAGAAGTATAGAAGAAGAAGAACAATAACAACAACACCAACAACAAAGAAGAAAAAGAAGAAGAAGGAGGAGGAGAAGAAGAAGGAGAAGAAGAAAAGAAGAAGAAAGAAGAAGAAGAAGAAGAAGAAGAAGAAGAAGAAGAAAGAACAAGAAAGAAAGAAAGAAAGAAAGAAAGAAAGAAAAGAAAGAAGAAGAAGAAGAAGAAGAAGAAGAAGAAGAAGAAGTACAACAACAACAACAACAACAACAACAAAAGAAACAACAAAAACACAAAGGCTGCCGTGCCCTAAATTGTGTCCAGGATCGGTGTGTAGAAGCATTTTCAGATCAAAGAGGACAGCCGCGCCCCAGAGGTAGAAAAAGAGTGGAGGAAAATAAAGACAGACAAACATCAAATTCGAGCAGACATAAAAGCGGTAATTACCTGTACAAAACTTCCAGACGTCGGAGTAAAAAGGAGGAGTGTACAAAGATATATATATATATATATATATATATATATATTATGTGTTGTGTGTGTGTGTGTGTGTGTGTGTGTGTGTGTGTGTGTGTGTGTGGTCGTCTGTGTGTGTGTGTGTGTGTGTGTGTGTGTGTGTGTGTGTGTGTGTGCGCGTGCGTGAATGCATGCGCACGCGCGCGTGTGTATATGTGTGGGCGCGCATGCGCGTGTCTGTGCGTACTTTCTGAACCTATGAAGTGGTCTTACTACCTGGTCAAACACCCGAATGCGTGAATCAGACGTTTCAGTCGCTGAATAGCCACCCGTGTTATTTTCTATGCAAACAAGATAAATGGTGATGACATTCAGAATGGAAACCCGTTCAGATTAAAAAGCAAAACAACCCAGAATGGTACAACAGCAACACTATGGACATTCGGAGACAACAGCTGACTCCTAAGGGGACTTACGTTTCTAGAGTTGATTTAATGAGGAAAAACAAAAATGCAGAACTCTTAGAAAGGACTCTGTCTCTGACGTCTTAAAAACAACATTTACCTTGATTGAATTGAAGATTACATGGAATATGAACGAAAGGACAAACTTTTTCATGCATAAGAAACGGCGTCGGAAACTTCACGTATGATGCAAAATTTTCTATAGAAGAAAAACATATGGGAAAACACATAAAGCGTCACAAGCGCATGTAAGTATATATGCACTCTGCTAACTCAAGAATTAAATAAGAAGAAAGTGAATGAGTCTATGCGTACGTAATGATGATGATAAGCCGTCTTTTACGCAAAGAAATAAAGCGAAACGTTCTGTCTAAACGTTTAATAAAGCAGAATAAAGGCAACACTTTTAAGAACTAAATCATTGACTGGATATTAACCTAGAATAGAAAGAGGAAAGGACTGCTCAGGAGTGTGAGGGAGAAAGAGAGGTGGGTCAGTGTACGTGAGTCATTGGCCTTGTCCACTGGATCTGTCCCTAGGGCCACTCCAGCTGACTGGACCTCCTTGACAATGCCGCCATTAGCCACTCCCTGGGCCATGTGGAAATGTTACACCGAACAGAGCTTCAGCCGCCGGTGATGCTGGCTGGTACTGAGTTATGTACACTATGATAAAATGTCAAGGACTGGCTCTGATTTTCGGCAATTCTAAATACAATTTAGCGAGAAATTAAGTAACGAACAGCACAACACAGAAAACGTATCTAAAATGGTGTTTGAGAACTGAAACTGTGCACGTGAAACATCCTTCTTCTGTCTGCAGACTAAAGGACAACTTACAGGAATATTATGGAATTGTCAGTCATTTCCAAACCAGTTTAGCTAACGAGCCATAATAGCAGCAAAGGCAATATATATCACGCACGTGCATGGAGTGCCCGGTGTTAACATTGTACACCCTCTGTTCACCTTGATACTGTTTTCACAGCCAATGAAATCAGGGCTGAAGCAGAGATGTCTCCAAGAAGACAAACAACAACACTTTGTCGCCGTGGTCCACGACTTCTGAGGGTTAGTATATGCCCGAGAAAACCCGGCAGCCAGGGGAAGCTTTGGAAATGCTGCTGTCGGTCGTACCGTGAAAGTAGCTTCATCACATCCACTTGTGCTGTCAAAGGAAAAGATCGATCGGTTTGCCTGCGGCATCGGGGTTTTAGGTTTGTCTTCTCCCTAGGGGCCGTGTGTAAAGAAGATCCGGATGGGGCTATTTGGAGAGAGTGGCAATTACCAAATAGCTACCCGCAGTGTACCTACAAATGAGTCCTCTTCTGAACTGGAAAACAGGAGTAGTGGTTTGGTCTTGAAGAACTATTCGTCAAAAAAAAAAAAAATG
>CM065742.1:9625461-9627961 GCA_033310375.1 Conus canariensis | reverse complement strand
CTCAGGGTTCTGTACTAGGGCCAGTCCTTTTTGTGCTGTATGCTAGTCCTGTGTCTGACGTCATCAGTGGTCACGCCATGTCGCATGAGAGCTTTGCTGACGATACTCAGCTTCATCAGTCGGCTCCCATTGCTGAAACTGACTCACTGATTTCTCGGACGCGGGGCTGCATTGCAGACCTGAAGGACTGGATGACAACCAACAAACTACAACTAAACGACGACAAGACGGAACTCATGTTCGTGACAAAACAGCCTAACCATCCTTCTCTGCCTTCAACTGTCACTGTCAATGACTGTGTTGTCAATGACTGTGCTGTCTCTGTCTCCACCTCTGTCCGCAGTCTAGGGGTCATACTTGACCAATCCCTCTCCTTTGAGAAACAGGTTTCAAATATTTGCAAGATTGCCTTTTTAGAACTAAGAAGAATCAGCTCTATACGTCACCTTCTCTATACAGATGCTACAAAAACTCTCATTTGTGCATTTGTCTTATCTAGAATAGATTACTGCAACTCACTTTTGGCCGGCCTTCCAAAATACCTGATAGAAAGATTACAGCGAATCCAAAATCATGCAGCCTGAGTCATCTGTAGAGCAGGAAAATATGATCACATTTCGCCTCTACTCCACTCTCTTCACTGGCTATCTGTCTCAAACCGTATCTCGAACAAAATCTCAACTCTCACTTTCTCTGCTCTCTTTGAAAATGGACCTTCTTATCTCTCAGATCTCCTTAAAATCTACACCCCCTCTCGACAACTATGCTCCTATGCTGACGACCGCCTTCTGCGAATGACTCACTTCAGGACTACTACTGGTGAAAGATCTTTCTCTTTTCAAGCTCCAGCGACGTGGAACAGACTGCCAGACTCTCTCAGACATTCAGATTCTATCTCTTCTTTCAAGTCTAAACTTAAAACCCATCTATTTTCTCATAATTAGTCAATGCTGTGGGGAGAGGTGGGGGGTGGGGGGTGGGGTGGGGGTGGGGGGGTACAACCTAACTCATAGCCGTCTGGGCCTTTTCAAATGTAGCGTATGTGTATGTTCTCTATTATATGTATTTGTTGTATGATTGAACGTTATAGGATTAAGTTTTTGTAGTGATATTTGAAAAATAAGTGAATGTCACATTGGTAGGATTAGGATTTGTTAGTTATTGTAGTAATAGTATTTGTAGTTGGGTGTAAGGTGTATTATTGTATATGAGAAGGGTGAATGTAGTATGACTTTGTAAAGCGCTTAGAGAAATTCGTTTGATTAAGCGCTATATAAGAAACCATTATTATTATTATTATTATTATATACACACACACACACACACACACACACACACACACACACACACATACATACATACATAGATACATACATACGTACATACATACATACATACATACATACATACAAACAGAGAGTATCTTCCAGTCATTGACTTCTCAGACGATTGAATTTGAAGTCTTTGAGACTGTTACCCATCAGAGTTATGCTTCACTATCAACATGTAATTTTGTGAGAAAATGACGGACTTGGTCTGAATATTTTTCGGACTACCGCGACTTCAGAGTAATGGCACTTCAGACTCTTGCTGCTATCGACTGGTGCCATTTCGGACTATCTTTATACGCTGAAGTGAAGTAACGCCTGTATTCTGTGGCTACAAACAATTTCAAAGCTTTTCTTCTTGTTTTTATTTGTTTTGTTAATTTCGATGCCATTTCAAACACAATTTCGAAGAAATGTAAGGAAAAAAAAAGTCTCCGGTTCTAAAACTAAAATGTACCTTCCCCATACTATCTTTATTTCTTCTTTTTTCCTTTTCTTGTGAAAAGTTCTTCAAGACCAAGCCCACTACTCCTGCATTCCAACTCAGGAAAGAACTGATTTGCAAGTACACTGCGGGTAGCTATTTGGTAATCGCCGCTCTCTCCAAATAGCACCATCTGGATCTTCTCTACACACGGCCCTTAGAGGAGAGACAAACCTAAAACCGATGCCGCAGGCAAACCGATCGATCTTTTCTTTTGAATCTATATTCCAGGGACAGCATAAGTGGATGTGATGAAGCTACTTTCACGGTACGACCGACAGCAGCATTTCCAAAGCTTCCCCTGGCTGCTGGGTTTCCTCGGGCATATACTATCCGCCAAAAGTCTTGGACCACGGAAACAAAGTGCTGTTGTTTGTCTTATTGGAGACACCTCTGTTTTAATCCTGACTTTATTAGCTTTTGAATGACATCAAGCTGAACAGAGGGTGAACAGTGTTTACACCAGACACCCCATTGCACATGCATTATGCATTGTCATTGCCGCTATTATACTATATTAGCCAGGCTGGTTAGAAAAAGAGTGACGAATCCATAACATTCCTGAGAGTTGTTCTTTAGTCTGAACAGTGAACTACAGACAGAAAAAAGGATGATTCACGTGCATAGCTTAAGATGTCGAGTATCATTTCAAATAAGGTTTCCGCCTTGTAGTTTTTATTATATTTTC
>CM065742.1:9612961-9622961 GCA_033310375.1 Conus canariensis | reverse complement strand
TTGAGCGCAGCAGTGAAGAATGTGCCTGTTCGCTAGGACTGCAACAGAATAGCATTTCGTGTTTTGCTGACATGCTTTTAATACTCCCCCCCCCCCCCCCCCCCAAGATCACTGTAAATCAAGTTCTGGACGTCCTGGATGCTCATTGTGCCTGTCACATAGCCGATCTTGTTATAGAACCAACACCTTTGGCGCGTAGAGTGTTGCTGAGGACAGCGGTAACGATGCGTACCAGAGAGCTGATCTTGTATATAGAACCAACACCTTTAGAGTTTAGAGTGTTGCTGAGGACAGTGGTAACGATGTCTGATCTTGTATATAGAACCAACACCTTCAGAGTGTAGAGTGTTGCTGTGGACAATGGTAACGATGTCTGATCTTGTATATAGAACCAACACCTTCAGAGTGTAGAGTGTTGCTGTGGACAATGGTAACGATGTCTGATCTTGTATATAGAACCAACTCCTGCAGAGTGTAAAGTGTTGCTGAGGACAGTGGTAACGATGTCTGATCTTGTATATAGAACCAACTCCTGCAGAGTGTAGAGTGTTGCTGAGGACAGTGGTAACGATGTCTGATCTTGTATATAGAACCAACACCTTCAGAGTGTAGAGTGTTGCTGTGGACAATGGTAACGATGTCTGATCTTGTATATAGAACCAACACCTTCAGAGTGTAGAGTGTTGCTGTGGACAATGGTAACGATGTCTGATCTTGTATATAGAACCAACTCCTGCAGAGTGTAGAGTGTTGCTGAGGACAGTGGTAACGATGTCTGATCTTGTATATAGAACCAACTCCTGTAGAGGGTAGAGTGTTGCTGAGGACAGTGGTAACGATGTCTGATCTTGTATATAGAACCAACTCCTGCAGAGTGCAAAGTGTTGCTGAGAACAGTGGTAACGATGTCTGATCTTGTATATAGAACCAACTCCTGCAGAGTGCAAAGTGTTGCTGAGGACAGTGGTAACGATGTCTGATCTTGTATATAGAACCAACTCCTGCAGAGTGTAAAGTGTTGCTGAGGACAGTGGTAACGATGTCTGATCTTGTATATAGAACCAACTCCTGCAGAGTGTAGAGTGTTGCTGAGGACAGTAGTAACGAGGGCGGAGAGGGCAAACCCACAACCTGACCAAGCATCAGCCTGCTCCTGCTACAGCTGCCATTATTGTCTGTCCAGTCACTGAAGTGGTGTGATGCCTGGCTTCCTATCAACACCCTGGGAAAACGCAACTCTTACCACCTTTTCTTAAGAGAAGACAACTCTCACCACTCGATTCCTCACTGAAATGTGGTCTTTGACTTCCTGTCGCCATGCTAAGAAAACACACTCTCATCACTTTTCCTCCCTATTGAAAACATCAGCCACTGAGGTTTTGTGGTCCCTGGCTTTCTATCACCATTTCCAAGAGGACACAAGAGAATTCGAAGAGAACACGATCCTTATCGCTTTTTCCTCTCTTTTAAAACGAGTCACTGAAATATAGTGTCTGGCTACCAGTTACCGACCCACGAGGACAAACGAATCTCATACCCTTCCCTCTTAATGGAGACATCCTGTGTCTTTTCAATTTTTTTCCCAGCCAAGTCAATTATAATCTTTGTTTTGGGGTTTGCTTTTTGTACTCCCAGTTCTTAAAGAACAGGGAGTACTTTACAATGGGAACGAAGAAATGCTGTGTGTGTGTGTGTGTGTGTGTGTGTGTGTGTGTGTGTGTGTGTGTGTGTGTGTGTGTGTGTCCGTCCGTCCGTGGTCAAAATGTGTTCCACTCGCTCCAGACAAAACTACTGGGCCGATTTTTCTGAAAATTTGTAGGTATGTTCATTATGGGTCACGGATGATGCCCGATTTTTTTTTTAATTTCAAAAAAAAAATTAAAATTTGCATTCAGTAACATGAAACACAAACATAAAAAAAGGAAAAACAAAAGGGCATTGAACATCAAAAGTCGAGAAATAATTGTTTTAACAGCCAGAGGTAAGAGAGAGAGAGAGAGAGAGAGAGAGAGAGAGAGAGAGAGAGAGAGAGAGAGAGAGAGAGAGTGGTGGATGGATGTTATCAATGGCGTTTTCATTCAATGTTCTATCTAGAGAAACATCTTAAAGAGGCCTCGAATACATCAACAATATAGGTAACATTGGCACGCAAAAGACTGTTCAAAATTCAGCTTAGGACTGTAGCAAATCGCAATCGGATAAATCATACAAAAGTAAAATACATTTAAGAACCCTCTATTAATGGTTTATATATCATCCATTTTACACAAAAACCTGAATATTTAGAGATAAGTAAGGCATTGTGTTTTTCAATTTTGTATCGCCACTCTAGTTTCTTCAAAAATACAGTTGTTCGTGGATGGTTTCCATTCAGTTTTCATGAATATATATAATACTTTGCAAATAGTATAATGAAGTAAAGAACACTGTCCACAATAACGTTTTTATCAAATCCTAAAAGCACCAGCGATTCAGTCAGTCTTAAGTTCTCTGCATTGGTACATTTTTCTCTAATCAAATCTGTAAGTACATTCCAAAAGAATTTGACATTATGCATTTCCAAAACATATGGTCAATAGTATTTTTATTTGTACCACAAAAACTGCATTTGTCATTGTTACGAACTCCAATTTCTTTTAAAATAACATTTGTACCTAAACATCTGTGCAATAACTCCAGCTGAAACCATTTTAGTTTAATATCGTTTATTTTGCTGGTATATATAAAGCATGATTTCCAGTCATGATGTACCATCAGTTTTGAATCCCATTTGTCACAGCATTTTGGTCGAACATTATTTCCAATAAGTATATCGTAATAAAGCTTTGAACCTTTGTGAAAAGCAAATACCTTCTTCAAACAGCAAGTTGTATCGGTATGTTTATTGTTCTTTACAGAAATACTACATTGTTTAATGTAGTCGATTATTGCAGATTCATACCCACCAAAGGTGACAAAATCGACATTAATATTATATTTCTCTTTGAAACGCGTATAGGAAAGAAACTGTCCTTTATCATAAAAAAATCCACAAGACAATGTACATTCTTGTTACCAAGTTTTCTAGAGATAAGACGCCCGATGTTTTAGTTTACCGTTATAGCCATTACTAACGGCTCTAATGGCCCATAACGGTTTTTCTTCCTAATGGAATATCTCAGAAAGTACTTGGCTGATCTTTCTGAAAATTTGTAGGTATGTTTATCATGAGTCACGGATGATGCCCGATGTTTATTTTACCGTTATATCCGTTACTAACGGCTATAACGGCCCACAACGGTTTTTCTTCTTTATGGAATATCTCAGAAAGTGCTTGGCCGATCTTTCTAAAAAATTGTAGGTATGTTCATTATGGGTCACTGATGATGGCCGATGTTTACCAGAATAGCCGTTACTAGCGGCTATAACGGCCCAAAACGGGTTTTCCTTCTTTATGGAATATCTCACGCGTATTCAAGATAAACTGGGAGTACGTTTATATGCTTTGAATCTTGTTTTTCTTTCCTTTTCTTGCCTGACTTGGTTAACTGTCTTGTCCGAAGAAGAGCCAGAGAAGGAGATGTGATGATTCGGCATTATCGGTTCTTCCGCTTGTTTGATGGTCTACTAATTCCACTTTGTTTCCTCCACTGTAACTCAGTGCGAACACCACTTCTCAGTGAAACGTGATGATTCTGCATTATCGGTTCTTCCGCTTGTTTGATGGTCTACTAATTCCACTTTTTTTTCCTCCACTGTAACTCAGTGTGGACGCTGCTTCTCAGTAAAACCTCTCGCCAGTGTCGTGATTTCATGGTTTCTGCTTTTCTTCCTGTTAAACCCACCCACCCCCACCTCCGCCACTCTCCAGCAAATGAATTCAGATCAGTGTTGTGATTTCATGGTTTCTACTTCTTTTCCACTCAAGCTAGCCCTACATGCTCCATCCCCTCCAGTAAATAAAGTCGGATCAACGTCATGGTTTCCATTGAAGCCCCCAGCAAGTGAATTTAGGCGGATTTCCCACAAATGGCAAAGTCGTCGTTTTCAAACATATGTGATTCATGTCACTCGAAAAGGAAATGAAAGTTAGTAAAACTAAAGGTGAGAGAAGTGAAAAGCAAAGACAAAGTCGATGCAGCTTAGTTTCTGGTTCAGCTTTTGTTTCGTTTGAAATCCACTTCATCCTCGATACAAAGATAGCTGCTGTCTGTAAGGATTTGAAATCAACAAAGAAACTGTTCCTCGTTATGTTTACCTAGAGTTGTCTCCATGCACTTCAAATAGCAGCGTTCTTGGCCGCTGGAAGAAGATCTGTTGGAATTTTTACACCCCCACCCCTTTGGAGTTCTCTTCATGTCCGTGCTAATTGAAGTACCCTGTTATAACCACTACAATACAACCTTCTTCAAAGAAAACCGTGCGATCTGTCTCACTGCAGTTTTCGCTGTGACACTTTCAAACTACGAGTTATATCTGTGCACATCCTCTGTCGGTTATGTTTAAATCACATATGTTTGTGTACTGGCTATGCGTTTGCAAACTGTGTGAACCTTTAAATGTCTGTACGCGTGTGTGTATGTATGCACGTATGTTATGCTTTACATGAGTTTCTAATATGGTTTAACTTAGATAATTGTGTATGTAATATAATATTAATTACAGTGTTTGGAGCGGGCTGAAGGGTGAGGATGGGGGAATGTAGGCGCCGCTCCGAACCAAGGCACTGGTGCTTTATAAGTAGCTCTAAAATTCTTCCTGCTCCTCCTCTTCCTTTTCCTCCAACTCTCCCTCCTCCTCTCCCTCGTTCTTCTTCTTATTTTTGTTCTTGTTCTTGTTCTTCTTCGTCTTCTTCTTCTCTTTCTCCATCTTCTCCTTCTTCTTCGTCGTCGACGTCGTCTTTTTCTTCGTCTTCTTCTTTCTTCTTCTTCTTCTCCTTCTTCTTCTTGATGTCTTCGGTGTTGTTAACATGATTAAATCATTATGATGCCATGGGATCACGGCAGGAGGTCAACGAGCAGGCAGACAAGTGTGTTCCCCAAAGACGTAAGGTAAAAAAAAAAAAAACAGACTTAGCGACATTTGAAGATTTAGAGATCTCTGGAAGGCACGGCTAATGGGGCTGTGGCTGATAATTGACATCCTCTGTCAGGAAAAACACTAAAGCCTGTCTGACAATTGAACACGGAGAGGAAAGGTGGGAAAGCAGAAGGCAACCCTCTTTTTCCCGTCCCCAGCACACACACACATGCACAAACGCATGCGCGCGCGCGGGCGCGCGCACGCACACACACACACACACACACACACACACACACACACACACACACACACAAGCGCACGCGCACGCGCGCACACACACACACACACACACACACACACACACACGTCCACAGATCTGCTAGAGAAACAAAGACACGTCTGCGATGCTGTTGGAGAAACAAAGACACGTCTGCAGTTCTGTTGGAGAAACGGAGACACGTCCACAGATCTGCTGGAGAAACAAAGACACGTCTGCAGTTCTGCTGGAGAAACAAAGACACGTCTGCAATTCTGTTGGAGAAACGAAGACACGTCTGCAGTTCTGTTGGAGAAACAAAGACTCGTCCGCAGATCTGTTGAAGAAACAAAGACACGTCTGCAGTTCTGCTGGAGAAACAAAGACACGTCTGCAATTCTGTTGGAGAAACGAAGACACGTCTGCAGTTCTGTTGGAGAAACAAAGACTCGTCCGCAGTTCTGTTGAAGAAACAAAGACGCGTCCGCAGTTCTGTTGGCGAAACAAAGACGCGTCTGCAGTTCTGTTGGAGAAACAAAGACCAGGAGGCAACACAGGAGACGATTCAGTTGCATCAGTTTGTGTTTTCCACATTACATACGTAGCCTTCGAAAAATGTGATAAAGCTGTTCAGAACACATCCTAATTGAAGAAGAAGAAGAAGAAGAAAGAAGAAGAAGAAGAAGAAGAAGAAGAAGAGGAGGAGGAGGAGGAGGAGCAGAAGGAGGAGGAGGAGGAGAAGAAGAAGAAGATGATGATGAACGATGATGATGATGATAAGAAAAAGAAGGGGAAAAACAGAACAAAAAAAAAAAAAAAAAAGAAAGGAGGTAAAACGATGAGAAGAGGGACAACAAAGAATGAAAAAAAAAAAAAGAAATAAAAGAAGAAAGAAGAAGACATTAGAAAGAAGAACAAGAAGAAGGACAACAACAACAATAGCAAGAAGGAGAAGAAGAAGAGAAGAACAGGCAGAAGAGGTGACGAGAGAACTACAGATCTCCCAGTGTCCTGTCGACCAGTCCAATATTCTTCTCCGGCCAGTCCCGTCTTATTTTGGCATGTTCGGTTGGCTGAGCTGTTTATCCTGTGTGTTATACACTACGACTCTAACACAACATGGTTGAAATAGAGGTATACAGGAGAGAGAGAGAGAGAGAGAGAGAGAGAGAGAGAGAGAGAGAGAGAGAGAGAGAAGAGAGAGAGAGAGAGAGAGAACGATTGTCAGTGGCATCTTTAAGATTCTGCGGTCAACATGCATTCTGGAGACAGAAATTCCTGCAAATGATAGCTATATGGAGTCCATCTGTTTTCAACTTGAAAAACACCGTTCATGTAGAGTATGGTATTGTGTAAGTCTTTGGACGAAATTCAAAGGCAGCATAAATGTCACATTTGCGTATGGACTGGACCCTATCAAAAGGGTACATTTCTTGGAAACTGGCTCTTAAATGATTTAGAGATTCATCTTCATATACTATGAAGGAAAACCATCATGTGATAAAAAAAAAAAAATTCTGGAAAGAAAAAATCGCGCACCTCCTGCCAGAGTTACTCTTCTAAAGCTTTGATGACAATAGTGACATCAAGAAATCCTGTGGATCTTTTGGCTCAAACAGCATTTATACAATATTACACAAAAAAAGATGAATATAAGGGTTTTTCTTCCTGTGAAAATGATTCAATTCCAAATATATGTTATATAAAAAAAAATATTGTGTCTGCACGGATGTTTTTTTTTTTTTTTTTTTAAACTTAATATCGGAACAGATTCCATGCCATATTTGAATTATATCCATGCTCACAAAAAAGTTACATCAGGCAAACTGACATAACTATTCACCATAAACTTCTAACACACACACACACGCACGCACGCATGGACGTGCACACACACACACACACACACACACACACACACACACACACACACACACACACTAAAATTATCTGCCTAGTGAGAAAAAGAGGCAGATTAACATGGGGGAGAAAAGAATCCTAACTGTTGTAGTGAATAAAATGAACATTAAACAGAAAAATTTAATGGAAAATAACATTCCAATAGTAAAACAAGATGCAAAGCATATAAACGTACTCCCAGTTTATCTTGAATACGCGTGTACATGTCAAGAGCATGTTAACTATGAAAATACCCATGATCTACCAGTCAGTTATTAGATCTAAAGCTAGTTTTAGAATCCGTCAAATACACTACTTTCATAGATATTGGTCAAATAAAATAACGGTTTTAACGGTTTATTTAACTGAAGTACACTTTTCAAACTGGTATTTTAGTCCTCACTTGGTTAAAACCTATGTACCTACCAAATTTCATCCAGATCGGACAATATGTCAAGAATAACGGTTTTTAACGGTCAAATTTTGAAACACTATATTGGAAGTGCCATTTGTGTGTGTGATAACCTTTCTATATACCAAAGTGCATTAAAATCCACTAATATGTAAAACAAATAACGGCAAAATAACGGTTTTTAACGGTTGTTTAATCGATTTTCAACATTACATAACTTACATATGGAAAGAGGCTCCGATTTGTCACAAGATCATCCAAACCGCTTATAAATTGGCCAAGTACTTTATGAGATATTCCATAAAGAAGAGACCGTTTGGGGCCGTTATAGCCGTTAGTAACGTTGTAAAGCAGTCCCTGTTCTATAAGAACTGGGAGTACAATGATACGGTTTCAAATTCGAGTTATAATCACAATGTTGTCAACAAATATCGTGCTTTTTTGTGTATAAGAATTGATATTATTGTCTTTTTTGTACTCCCATTTCTTATAGAACAGGGAGTACTTTACAATGGGAACGAAGAAATGCTGTCTGTGTGTCTGCCTGTCTATCTGTCCGTGGTCAAAACGTGTTCCACTCGCTTCAGACAAAACGTCTGGGCCAACCTTCCTGAAAATTTGTAGGCATGTTCATTATGGGTCACGGATGATGCCCGATGTTTTATTTTACCAGGATATCCATTACTAACGGCTATAACGGCCCAAAACGGTTTTTCTTCTTTATGGAATATCTTAGCCAGTGACGAAATACATTATGACGCATGTTTGATTGTGACGTTTTTCAGCCCCCCCCCCCCCCCCCCCCCCCCCCCCCCCCCCCCGGTGCGATAGTTTAGATAAACTGGGAGTAAGTTTATATGCTTTGCATCTTGTTTTTCTTTCTTACCTTTTAAAATACACGTGATTATATTCAGTGTATGTTGTTGAACTGTTTTCACGTACATTATTTTTCCAAAGATTTCGTTCAGCACTGTGTGATAGTTACAGTTTACTGTTTAATTATTAGTTATTACTTTATTACTGTTTATTACTGTGTCAGGAGACACACTTTTAATGCGATGGAATATTTGACTTCATTTGAAACCATTGCATCTTGATACTCTGGACTTTGAAAAAAGAATAAAACAGCAAAATAGAGAAACGTGTACCGCAAATTTAATACCTTCAAGAAATACATTTCATCAATATTTGGACTGACAACAGACAGATAGACAGAGACAGAGACACAAACAGAGAGTACTCGCTTGAGTGATATTGAAAGAATTCTCGAAGATTCACTGTCTGGTGAGCATTCCCCTGAGAAAACACGTAGCTGTCAACATGAGGTAGGTCTTCAGAATGCTGTAACAGTTTCTGACTGGATGAAGACGGTCAAGGGGAGATTAGGCGTGCTAAGATTAAATAAAGGACAGAAGTTCACTCACTCCTTTCAGAAAAAAAAACAAACAAAAAAACATTCATCTGTAATCGCAAACAGCCAAACACAAACTCGCGCGTGCTCGTCTCAATTGCCAACTCCGAATAAGGTTCCCTCCAATAAGAGACTTCAACTTATTATTCAATTTTAAGTTTCACAAAATTAGCGATAGTAATTATTTTTCCTTTCTCATGAAAACTTTATACTCACCACAGCCACTGAATTCATTAAAATTCCACAACCCAAAACCATCAAACCTCACTTGAACATAGTCCCAGGCCGTCACAACCAACCGGCACAAACCAAGGACCACACCTTCACAGATTCCCAAGGCCACTTCAGTCACATAAGCCCACTGATCGTCTTAACGTGCCTGAGTCAGGTCACTACTAAAAATGCTTTTAAAACGCCATCTGAGTCCGCCCCATACACGATGTACATTTCAAAATAATACACCTCACCATCAAAACCAAGGCGCCCCAGCTCCTGAGACTGCAGAACTACAAGAATCACGTGCACAACTCGCATTGCTGACATTTGCACTTCACTGTCAGTTAACTTTTTAAAAATTTCTGCACCGCAACACCAAAAGCACACTTCATATCAAACTTAAAATCACTGGCACAAATTGACAACAGATGTATGAGATTGAAGATGGGGTACAGTCTTGACATCAAGTCAGCAACAGCCAACTCTGTTCAGATTTTCCAAACACCACTCAGCAACCGCTCAACCATCTTTTGGAAACGAGCCGTGACGTCAAGAACTCTAATGACGTCACGAATCCGCCTAAAAAAAAATCGCGTCAAAGTCTTCCACTCAAACAAGAACACAACTCTGATGCTCCAAAAGTCACGTTTCCACGATTCTGTCGTGAATCGAGTTGATGAATCCAGATGTGGCCGATCGACAGCTGCTATGGAAGAAACAAATTGGACGGTATGGCGGTGCTGTTCACTCATAAACTAATAAACGGAACAACAACAACAACAACAGCTACAGAATGATTGGAAGC
>CM065742.1:9587961-9597961 GCA_033310375.1 Conus canariensis | reverse complement strand
TGCTTATAGCCCGGCCGACTGCAAAGGGCCATATCAGGGCTGTCACCGCGTTGAAATTAACTCAGAAGTCATTAAAAAAAAAAAAAAAAAAAAAAACCTCACTCACGCAACTCAACACGCACCTTCCAAAAAAAAAAAACAACAAAAAACAAAAACAAAGAAAACAAAACACCAGAAATGTTGTTAAAAATCTTTCCTCCGTAAAGTCTTAGATCAGATGAAAAACGTTAATCACCCTCAGAAATTCAAAGATCACATCAGGTGGGACATCTCTGAACAAGGAGAGAGAGAGAGAGAGAGAGAGAGAGAGAGAGAGAGAGAGAGAGAGAGAGGACAGACAGACAGACAGACAGACAGACAGACAGACAGACAGACAGACAGACAGACAGAGAGAGGGGGGTGGGGGAGGAGATGAGAGTGGAGGTTGGGGTTCGAGTGGAAACGAGACGGGTAGGAATGGGAAGGTAAAAAACAAAAAGATAAGGTTCACCAGAGACGAGGCAGCTCCAACAATCTGTCTTTGCCAGGTCATCGTGATTTATGGAGTGTCCCTGGTGAAGCAGGATGACCGGTCTGCTGGACAGAGAGCAGACTGAGCCGGTTGGCTGATTTTGTTTTTGTACTCCCAGTCTTATAGAACAGGGAGTACTTTAGAATGGGAACGAAGAAATGGTCTGTGTGTCTGTCTGTCCGTGGTCAAAATGTGTTCCACTCGCTCCAGACAAAACTTCTGGGCCGATCTTTCTGAAAATTTGTGGGTATGTTCATTATGGGTCACGAATGATGCCCGATGATTTATTTTACCAGAATAGCCGTTACTAACGGCTGTAACGGCCCCATAACGGTTTTTCTTCTTTATGGAATATCTCGGAAAGTAGCCTACTTGGCCGATCATTCTGAAAATTTGTAGGTATGTTCATTATGGATCACGAATGATGCCCGATGTTTTATTTTTACCAGAATAGCCGTTACTAGCGGCTATAACGGCCCCAAACGGTTTTTCTTCCGTTACTAACGGCTATAACGGTCCATAACGGTTTTTCTTCTTTACGGAATATCTCAGAAAGTACTTGGCCGATGTTTCTGAAAATTTGTGGTATGTTTATTATGGGTCACGGATGATGCCCAATGTTTTAGTTTACCAGAATATCACTAACGGTTATAACGGCCCAAAACGGTTTTTCTTCTTTATGGAATATCTGACACGTATTCAAGATAAACTGGGAGTATAATTATACGCTTTGCATCTTGTTTAAATCTTTGTTGTTGCTTGCTGAACCGAGGAGCACTGAGTGATGAGTTCAGTGCGTGTCGTGCCGATCGTCAGCGTCCAGTGACTTCTTCTTTGGTCTTGACTCACCCTCCTTCCCCTATCTATCCCTCCCAGATCCTAGCCCCTCCCCATTCCGACCCCTCTCGCTTCTCCATCCCCATCCCCTAACTCTCCACCATCTCTCTCTCTCTCTCTCTCTCTCTCCTCTCTCTCTTCTCTCTGTCTCTACTCTCTCTTCCGTTCTCTCTCTCTCTTCTCTCTCTCTCTCTCTCTCTCTCTCTCTCCCCCTCTCTCCCTTCTTCTCTTCTCTCTCTCTCTCTCTCTCTCTCTCTCTCTCTCTCCTCTCTCCCCCCTCTCTCTCTCTCCTTTCTCTCTTCTCTCTCTACTCTCTCTCTCTCTCTCTCCCCCCCCCCCCTTTTCCCCTTCTCTTTCTCCTTCTCTCTTCCCCGCCCCCCTTCCTCTCTCTTCTCTCTCTTCTCCTTCTCTCCTCTCTCTCGTCTCCTCTCCTCTCTCTCTCTCCTCTCTCTCTCTCTCTCTCTCTCTCTCTCTCTCTCCTCTCTCTCTCTCTCTTCCTCTCTCTCTCTGGGATAACCAGGGCGTTGAAGATATCGTAGGGTTCTTGAAAATATTTTAAACAAGGAATTATTGACTGCAGATGGCAGGACTGGCACGATCATATTTATAGTAGTGACAGATTTGCGCAATACAGACACTTTAAAACACTAATGCGATTGAGCCATACATTAAAATGGATATGAACAGATATATTAAGAGTGCGCTAAGTAAGTTTAGATTTGGTGTTTCTGATATAGCTTGTCACCGTTTCAGATACAGTGCTGTGAGTGATAATGAAATGACATGTCGTTTATGTAACCTGGCCAAGGAAGATGAAATCCATTTCCTTTTTTGCTGACCTGCTTTTCATGACCTTAGGATAAAATTCATAAAGCCAAAGTTTTATTCTGACCGTTGTATTTTCAGAGTTAATTTACTCCTGGCGTCAGGAAATGAAGACATTCTCTTTAACCTTGCTATGTACATTTATGAAGCACAAAAGAGGTTACGTACTGTGTATTCCTAATAACATTGTATGATGCATATGTACTTGCTTTCTCTTGTCATTTTCCTTCATTTCAGTAATTGATATCATGTATATTGCGGGTACCACCCCTTCAGTATGGGCTATGGCCTTAATCTGAATAAATATTCGCATTCGCATTCGCATTCTTTCGTTTTCTTTTCTTCTATGCAAGAGAGAGAGAGAGAGAGAGAGAGAGAGAGAGAGAGAGAGAGAGAGAGAGAGAGAGAGAGAGAGAGACATTGTACCCCCTTGACAAAAAAGCTATTAGCCAATGTCAATAAAAAATGTCAGTGTCAGTGTACCCCCCCCCCCCCTTTCTCTCTCTGTCTGTCTCTATGTCTGTTTCTGTCTCTGTCTCTGTCTCTCTATTTCTCTCTCTCTCTCTCTCTCTCTGTCTCTCTCTCCCTCTCTCTCTCTCTCTGTCTCTATGTCTGTCTCTGTCTCTGTTTCTGTCTCTGTCTCTGTCTCTCTTTCTCTTTCTCTCTCTTTCTCTCTCTCTCTCTCTCTCTCTCTCTCTCTCTCTCTTCTCTGCCTCTGTCTCTGTCTGTGTATCTGTGTGTCTGTGTGCCTCTCTCTCTCTCTCTCTCTCTCTCTCTCTCTCTCTCTCTCTCTCTCTCTCTCTCTCTCTCACTGCAATACCAGATGAAATCTGTAATGATCCTGGCGTCTATATTTTCGGCAGACAAGTGATTTATGAATCTGTGAATCAGCATGTGTACATAGACTTTACAAAGTATGATACGAAATTATCTGTTTTCGTGACTAGTAATATCTGATGATAACATCTGTATTGTACCACGTGCCTTACAATGTTAGCACAACCCGCCTTTCTGCCCGTGCCAACATGGCGTCACCGTGTGCCGTGTGTGTGTGTGTGTGTGTGTGTGTGTGTGTGTGTGGTGGTGCGTGCGTGCGTGCGTGCGTGCGTGCGTGCGTGCGTGCGTGGTGTGTGTGTGTGTGTGTGTGTGTGTGTGTGTGTGTGTGTGTGTGTGTGTGTGTGTGGACAAGTGATCCCAGGACTAAGCTGTTGGAACAGAACTACAGCGGAGTTGGATTGTAACACTTACTGCAAAAAGTGTATTACATATACTGGATGCTTGTAGACCATCAAGCCATGAAACACACGCACATTAAAAACATTTTAAAAGATTCTGTCTGCTTATTTTAATTTCGTGCGAGTGTTTTGGCGAATAGTTCAAATGCCTTTTGAATTTTAGATACAATGTATATGCGTTAAAGCCCTTTAAACGACAGATTTCAAAATGTAGAAATCAATTATTCCATGTACATTAACTGCGTTAGAGAACTCAAAAGGCAACTGAAGGAAATGTTGAAGATCTCAAAGAAGACAGGAGGTCGATAGTGCAGGGGATATGCAAGGGATCAAGCGAAATACAAAATCCGTCAAAGAGGCAGATGACTATTGGACACAAGACTACAGACTGCTATAGCTCTTCTTGCTGGTGATCCTGGCTGCTCTTCGTCCACTGCAACCCACATCATCCATCGTATCCCGTGAACAAGCATTACCCATGAACCAAATGGAGACACCATGCCGACCCTCAGTACCTTCCAACTGGACAGACATCGATCTCCAGGAAGCGGCCTGGCCTGTGCTGGTACCGTTCAGTTCATTGTCGGAGAAGATGGCGGCACTGGGAGACAATCCTGTCAAGGACTGCCTCAGGCAGAGCGGCAGCAGAACAACTCCCAATCAGACCCCTCACCAGACACAGCTGGTGGACTTTCACCTCAGTCAGGGGAAGATCGCCCGCATTTCTAATGGCGGCCTTCAAGCAGGGAACCATCCCGCAGTTCGAAGTCGTTTGACAAAGCTGATGAAAACAATGGAAGTCAGTTCATGACTGTGCAATACTGAGGTCTGGCCGCTGCTCTGGAAGAGCAAAGATAACCAGAGTTCTGGGAGCCGAATCAGCAGACAGCCTTCTTGATATTCCCACAACAGCTTGACATACAGGAACTATCGTCAATCCCTTCAAAATGGGCAGACCTCGACCTCCCGGAAGTGCTTTGGCCAGTACTGCTGCAGTTCGGTTCAGGGTCTGACAAGGCAGCAGTGCTAGGAACAGTCCTATCAAGGACTGCCTCGGGCAGAGCGGTGTCAGAGCAGCTTCCTACCACACCCCTTGCCAGACACAGCTGGTGGACTTTCACCGCAGTCAGGGAAAGATGGCCTGCATTTCTAATGGCGGCCTTCAAGCAGAGAACCATCCCGCTGCACACCTTCCTTTAGCAAAGCTGCTGGGGATCCTGGAAATCATTTCAGGACGGTGTAGCAACACAGAGAACTGACCACACCTCTGACATAGCAAGGATAACTGGAGTTCCAGAGACTGAATTCAGCAGACAGCTCTCTGGATTGTCCCACAGAAGCTTGACATACAGAAAACAGCTGTTTCTACACCGAGAACATATCTAGGAAGCTCTGTGTCTGCCAGCAGCCAGCGACATTTCAGCCGTGTCCGTGCGGGAGAGGAAGCTGATGACGGATGACGTGAGACTCATGACAGTCCGTCCATCCTGTGACCAGCTCAAAGTTTGTGACCATACAAACACTCAACGCCACTCCATCCTGTCATCAGCTCAAAGTCTGTGACCATACAAACACTCAACGTCACTCCATCCTGTCATCAGCTCAAAGTCTGTGACCATACAAATACTCAACACCACTCCATCCTGTGATCAGCTCAAAGTCTGTGACCATACAAACACTCAACGTCACTCCATCCTGTGACCAGCTCAAAGTCTGTGACCATGCAAACACTCAACGTCACTCCATCCTGTGATCAGCTCAAAGTCTGTGACCATACAAACACTCAACGTCAGTTCAAAGTCTGTGACCATACAAACACTCAACGTCAGCTTAAAGTCTGTGACCATACAAACACTCAACGTCACTCCATCCTGTGACCAGCTCAAAGTCTGTGACCATACAAACACTCAACGCCACTCCATCCTGTGACCAGCTCAAAGTCTGTGACCATACAAACACTCAACGCTACTCCATCCTGTGACCAGCTCAAAATCTGTGACCATACAAACACTCAACGTCAGCTCAAAGTCTGTGACCATACAAACACTCAACGTCAGTTCAAAGTCTGTGACCATACAAACACTCAACGTCACTCCATCCTGTGACCAGCTCAAAGTCTGTGACCATACAAACACTCAACGCCACTCCATCCTGTGACCAGCTCAAAGTCTGTGACCATACAGACACTCAACGTCACTCCATCCTGTGACCAGCTCAAAGTCTGTGACCATACAAACACTCAACGTCAGCTCAGAGTCTGTGACCATACTAACACTCAACGTCAGCTCAAAGTCTGTGACCATACAAACACTCAACACCACTCCATCCTGTGAACAGCTCAAAGTCTGTGACCATACAAACACTCAACGTCACTCCATCCTGTGACCAGCTCAAAGTCTGTGACCATGCAAACACTCAACGCCACTCCATCCTGTGGTCAGCTCAAAGTCTGTGACCATGCAAACACTCAGCGCCACTCCATCCTGTGGTCAGCTCAAAGTCTGTGACCATACAAACACTCAACGTCAGCTCAAAGTCTGTGACCATACAAACACTCAACGCCACTCTGTCCTCTGCACTGCAGACAGAGATATGTGCTGCCGGGACACGGCTCTTACTGCCAGGGTGCAAGAGGCGGAGAGTCAGGGATGTCAGACCACAGAATTCCTCCTGGTCAAAGAGAAAAAAAAATAAAGAGAAATTTCAACTATTCTGCCGGAAAAAGCAACAAACAAGTTACAACATAAAACACGACGCGTTTCGATCCCTTTCGTCTTCTTCAGGCAAGATAAACAACATTCAGGACGTTGAAATCGAAGAACGAGCAAACCACTTTTCAAACTGGGCGCAAGATGGATGTTGAATACTGGTCAAAGAAGAAACCCCAGTCAGCAGAACCAACAACCGTTAGTTAGGGATGGTCCAGTGACCACAGTGGTGACAGACACGACAAGAGACTTAACTCTGCCGACAGTGACAATAACACGAACATGACTGGTTCAGTCCAGATCATAAACACCAGTCATGGCAGGAAACTACATATAAGAGTGAAACAGGAGGCGGAATATCTGGATACGAAGAGAGATGTGTTGGCGACCAGGTGGACAAAGCTGAACTTGTAGATCAGGAAGAATGACTGGATCGCTAGTCACCTCAATGACTGACCTGAGCCACTGTTTTTGCACTTCCGTGGTTTATATCAATCACAGTCCGTGCATTGTTCTCAAACCTGACCCAATCCCAGTCCCATTCCTTTTGGTATAAGAGGCAGAGGTACAGTATAGAGTTCTGAGTTCTCTCCCATCTGTCATCTGTCTGTTTCTCTGTCTGTTTGTCTGTCTGTATGTCTTTCCTCCCTCTCTCACCTTTCTCCTGTATGTGTGCTTTTTTTTTTCTTTTTTACCTCTCTCTCCCTTTTTATTTTTTTTTAACTAACCTCATACTTACCCCCATCTCTCTCTCTCTCTCTCTCTCTCTCTCTCTCTCTCTCTCTCTCTCTCTCTCTCTCTCTCTCTCTCTCTCTCTCTCTCTCTCTCTTCCCCTGCCCTCTTCGTTCGGAAATCGTATCTTATTTACTCAGCCAGATTCAGAATTTGGTTGTGTAACGTCATCGTTAAAGGTATTTGCATTATCCAGCGCGATGCACTGTTTCTCTGCACAATGGCCTTTGTCTGCCTGAAATGCTCTCTCTCTCTCTCTCTCTCTCTCTCTCTCTCTCTCTCTCTTCTTCTTTTTTTTTTTTCTTTCTTTCTCTCTCTCTCTCTCTCTCTCTTTCTTTCTCTCTCTCTCTCTCTTTCTCTTTTTCTTTCTCTCTCTCTCTCTTTCTCTTTTTCTTCTCTCTCTCTCTCTCTCTTTCTCTTTTTCTTTCTCTCTCTCTTTCTCTTTTTCTTTCTCTC
Organism: Conus canariensis; assembly: GCA_033310375.1. Taxonomy (NCBI): domain Eukaryota; kingdom Metazoa; phylum Mollusca; class Gastropoda; order Neogastropoda; family Conidae; genus Conus; species Conus canariensis. Next base: position 9,590,657 of record CM065742.1, on the reverse strand, counting down.
TCTCTCTCTTCTTCTCTCTCTCTCTCTCTCTCTCTCTCTCTCTCTCTCTCTCTCTCTCTCTTCTCTCTTCTTCTTCTTCTTTCTTTTCTTCTTCTTCTTCTTCTTCTTCTTCTTCTTCTTCTTCTTCTTCTTCTTCTTCTTCTTCTTCTTCTTTTCTTCTTCTTTCTTCTTCTTCTTCTTCTTCTTCTTCTTCTTCTTCTTCTTCTTTTCTTCTTCTTCTTCTTCTTCTTCTTCTTCTTCCTTCTTCTTCTTCTTCTCTCGTTCACAGGTCCTAACATTTAGAGAATACTACTGTGGCATTTAAAGGGGATGTTCAGTCCAAGAGCTAGCCCCCCCCCCTCCCCGCCCCCCCCCCCCCCCCAACACACACACACCAAAGAAAATGTGTGTTGTTTCATTTCTTGTCTCTGTGTTTCATTTTGTTTTTCAGTGTAACAAAACCAGAACACATCGTGATCCTCCGGGACAAAAACCCGACCGGTACGCACCCGCTCGCCCCTTTCCTTTCCTTTCTTGTTAGTGAGGGGGCGTGCGTACGTGCGTGCGTGTGTGTGTGTGTGTGTGTGTGTGTGTGTGTGTGTGTGTGTGTGTGTGTGTGTGCACGCGCGCGTGTGTATGTGTGTGTGCGCTCGCTTATTTCACTAGTTATCATGCTTACAGAAGGGAAAGCATGTGTTTCATTTTTTTTCTTCGTAAGTCAGGTTTGGCTTAGTTTGATTATGCTTTATCTATATGTTCCATTGCTTTTACAGGTATATTGCATCCTTCTTCTTGTTCTTCTTGTTCTTCTTCTTCATCTTCTTTCTTTTTTTTCTTTTTCTTCTTCTTCTTCTTCTCTGCGCCTGCCGCTCGCCTGCGTTGGTCAAGCAAATTTTGACTCATTTTTGACTTAAAATTGTACGTGTTTGTAGTCTGGTAGATTTTTTTTCAGTAGGCATTTGTGTATGTTTGTGTATGTGTATATGTTTTTTTTTTCTTAATTGTCATTGTGTCAAAAGTTGTATGTAGCACAGCTGAAAACAAATGGCACACTATTATGGCTGAGGAGAAAAAACATAGAAAAGTAAGGATATTTAAAGAGGAATGGAATCTATAGCGATATCATCTTTGAATTGCCAAGGTCTCGGGGGATACTCCAAAAGAAAGGATGTGTTTCAATTTTTAAGACAAAAACAATACTCTATTTATTTTCTACAAGACACCCATTTCACAAGTAAATTAGAACGTCAGATAAGAAGTGAATGGGGTTATGAATGTGTATTTGCTTCCAACAACTCTCGATCAAGAGGTGTTGCAATACTCTTTAATAATAACTTTGAATTCAAAATAAAGAAAACTATTAAAGATGCTCATGGTAAGTACATAATAGTAACTATTAATACAATGGGAAAAGATTTAGTATTAGCGAATATCTATGGACCAAATAATGATGAACCATCTTTCTTTGAAAATATGAAATTAAAAATAGAAGATTTAAATGTCCCCAACATAATAATGGCAGGGGACTGGAATCTGGTTCTTGATCCTAGTAAGGATTATCACAATTATAAACATATGAATAACGCTCGCGCACAGGAAGAAGTTATAGAAATTATGTCTAGATTAGAGCTAGTTGATATATGGAGAGAGTTGAACCAAGACACGAGGCGATATACTTGGAGAAGACCAAAACCGTTTCAACAAAGCAGGCTAGATTTCTTTTTACTGTCCGACACGCTTATCACTTACATAGAAGATGCTGACATTTTGTTTGGATACAGAACGGATCACTCTTTGATATACATAAATATTGCCTTTAAAAAAGAAGAGAGGCATAAAGGATTCTGGAAATTTAATTCTTCTCTTTTAAGAGACAAACAATACGTAAATCTGGTCAATGAAACGATTGAAAGAATCAAGGGACAATATGTATTACTACCTTACAATAAACACTCTGTCAGTAAAATCCCAAATGATCAAATCCAGTTCTCAATTTCAGACCAATTATTTTTAGAAACTCTAATTATGGAAATAAGAGCAGAAACAATAACATTCAGTATTCGCAAAAATAGAAATAGAAATGAAAAAGAAAAACAAATTGAAAAAGCAATAAAAGATTTGGAAAACAAAAATGGCTTACTGGAAACAGACTTTGAGATCTTGAAAAACAAAAAGGAAGAGCTGAGTGAGTTAAGGAAAACGAAAATTGACGGAATAATGATTCGATCCAGAGCCAAATGGGCATCCTACGGGGAAAAAATAAGCAAATATTTCTGTTCACTGGAGAAAAGGAATTTTGTAAGCAACAGAATGCTTAAACTTGTCACGGACCAAGGAACAACTCTGACAGAAACGGATGATATGTTAAAAGAGACAAAGAACTATTATCAAAACTTATACACAGAAAAGGAAGTAAGTGATATTGAGATTGGAAATTATGTAGATAACCTGCCAAAACTCAGTCAGCTAGAATCCGAACAATTGGAGGGATTAATCACTTTAGAAGAAGCCACCAAAGTCCTACAAAATATGAAAAATGGTAAGAGTCCTGGAACAGATGGTATGACAGTAAATTTCTTGAAATTATTTTGGAGACAATTAGGAGATTTTATTGTCCGTTCTCTAAATGAGGGGTACAGTAACGGAGGAATGTCTATAACACAAAAAGAAGGAATAATTATTGGTCTTCCTAAAGGAAATAAACCGCGAGAATACTT
>CM065742.1:9572961-9575461 GCA_033310375.1 Conus canariensis | reverse complement strand
CAGATGTGTGATTAGTGTATGGGCACAGCGACACACACACACACACACACACACACACACACACACACACACACACACACACACAGACACACACACACACACACACACACACGCACGCACGCACGCACGCACGCACGCACACACACCACACACACACACACACACACACACACTCACACACACACACACACACACACACACACACACACACACACACACACACACACACACACACCAAAGGTGCGCGCGCATTCAGACTGTCTGTTTCTATTTCATATCTTTCTGAAAGTTTGGTTTGTTGTAAAGATTTTTCACTCTGTTCGTCTGTGTATCTTTGTGTCTTTGTGCCTTTGTGTCTGTCTGTCTGTCTGTCTGTCTGTCTGTCTGTCTGTCTGTCTGTCTCTCTCTCTCTCTCTCTCTCTCTCTCTCTCTCTCTCTCTCTCTCCATGTTTCTCTACCCATTTGGCGCTTTTTGATAGTAAACATTTCCTGTGCCTGTATTATACACTCCCTCCAAAGGGGGCCAAGGCTTTATTGAATAAATAATCCGCATCTGTATCCGTATCCGTCTCTCTCTCTCTCTCTCTCTCTCTCTCTCTCTCTCTCTCTCTCTCTCTCTCTCTCTCTCTCTCTGGTGAGAGTGGGGGTGGAGGTGGGTGCGAGCGAAGGTGTTGAGTGTGAGGGGTAAGTGGGTGTTGTTTTCTTCGTTGTTTGATGACCAGAGAGAGTGAAGACGAAGATTGGTGATGATGGCATTGATGTTTATTCATGCATCTTGCTGAAATAAATAAACAAATGAAAAACTGCACAATACATACAGCAAAGTAACAAAGAAATGAAGAAAAATTAATGTGGAAATGAAAGCTGGTCGGTGGATATGTAAATACAGTTGTATTTTAAACTGTGTTCCCCACTGGAGTGGACAACATCAGATACTGTGCTGCAACGATTTGATTTCCTCTCTTGACCACCCATTGTGCGCCGAACATGTGAAGATAAGTGGTTACTCGTTCTACGTTTTCATTGTCCTAAGTGTTGTTTGCTTTTGCCTGAAGAAGATCCTATAGGTCGAAATGCATTGTGTTTTGTCCTGTAATCTGTCGGTCTGTATCGTCTGGCGATACTAATACCCTTTCTTTTCAAAATTTGCTTTATTTTCCGCCTTCATTCACCTAGTTTTAAAACCTCCTCTCTTGAGACCTAAAAATATATTGTTTCGCTTCCACCCAGCCCCCTACCCCCTCCATCCTCCATCCCCAGCGAGTAGTCCTCTTCATCATCACCTACTACCCTCAAGATTTTTTTTTCTTATCACAGTTCTCTTCAGAGGCGCATTCGACTAACACCGAACTCCTCTGCTAAATATAGCGACCAGTCACAACGGTAAAATCGACAGGCGAATTCTCGAGTCCAGCAATATCAGAACGAAGCAGACTAGGTTCGAGCTGTCGTCAAATATCATCATTTTATCAACCATCAATCTGATGAATGTTGTCGATAAAACGAGTTACACATGCCAGAATACTTTCACCAGTCGGTGATGTTTTCCCTCTTAATGAATGAGATCATGAATGATTTTTATATAGCGTGAGATGCCATCAATCACAGGTTCCATAGACTGATCGAACTGTTTAAATACTGCGTCCTATTCAACCTATTTTGTATCCAAAGGCTGGTTGTCAATACTTATTTTGAAACTGCACGTGCAGCTAAGACTTTGCCCGAATAGTGGACACTGCCTTCTACTGGGGCTTTGGCAAAGTACGCCACATTTTGTTGGTTTGTTTGTTTGTTCTTTTCTTTCAACATTGAATGCATGTTTTTACTCCATAGCACGCTGTTGCTTGGTTTTGGGTCGGTCTCTCTCTCTCTCTCTCTCTCCTCTCTCTCTCTCTCTCTCTCTCTCTCTCTCTCTCCTCTCTCTCTTATACACACACATACACACATACGCGCACATGCGCGCATACAAGAGAGAGAGAGAGAGAGAGAGAGAGAGAGAGAGAGAGGAGAGAGAGAGAGAGAGAGAGAGAACTGACAATTTGACAGTTTTATTGACAATAGTCTAATTGGCTTTCATGCCAAGGGGTGCAATTACCAGTGTTCTTTCAAATAGCAAAAATTAAGTCTCAGAGAGAGAGAGAGAGAGAGAGAGAGAGAGAGAGAGAGAGAGAGAGAGAGAGAGAGAGAGAGAGAGAGAGAGAGAGAAGAGAGAGAGTTAGTTTCAAGAATGCAGACAAGACGCATGAAACCTGTCAGCTCGCCGAACCTTTTTTTGATAACGTGAAATGAGCCTTCCATGGCTCTGGCGTTCATGTGTCTGGCTAACCACTGGCCTGCGTGATGACGTACTCCAGAGAGATTTAGACACGGTGAAACGTTCCTGTGAACAGCGCCAAAGCTGCCCAAACATGCATCATCACTGTTCTGGGGTAAAAACCGAGAGAACCGAACTGCATACCTTGGATTTTTTTTTCTTCTTTAATTTAGTGGTATAAACATG
>CM065742.1:9565461-9570461 GCA_033310375.1 Conus canariensis | reverse complement strand
ACCACACACCACCACCACCACCATCACCACAGCCAATAACAAACAACATCGTCAGTTAGAACCCTAGTAACAGAAAAACCTCCCTCCCAACACAACACCGTGCTATACACATATACATACAAGCAGCTACCATTACACAACAGCACAAGAACACCATCCTCGACTGCCAAGAAACACACCGATTCTTCCGTCTCACAGAAAGTTTCTCCGACATGGACAGACGGTCGACAATAAATAACGTGCGAAACAAAGAACCTCAGTGCTATAGGAAGGTATGTCTGGAACTTCTGTGTTGTCTAAACAGCTGGTCCATGCTCCACCTCCCTGCTTGCTGACTAAATGAAGCGTTCCTCCACGCCGTAATACAATGAACATTGTGGATGTGTTGTAACGGCTTGGCTTTGTGGACAGGAGAGTGTAATAGGAAAGGTGAGGGAGGGAGGGGGGGGGGGGGGGGAGCAGAGGGGTAAAACAGGCATTTTTTTTTCCTACACAGGAACTGAATGAACGTGAAAGGTAAATGAAAAAGTGGAACCTTTTTACATTCATTAAAGTAAAATGAAGTAATTATTTTGGTTTTGAATCTCTCTCTCTCTCTCTCTCTCTCTCTCTCTCTCTCTCTCTCTCTCTGTGTGTGGGGGTGGGGGGTGGGGGTGGGGGTGGGGGTCGGTTAATATGGCGTCAGGGTAGTACTTTCTTTGAATAAGTGTGGATGTTTCTGAACTGTTTTGAGCTGTCATGCATTGTGCTAAATCAATATTTTGTATAGCTAGTCTGAAAGAGTTCAGTGAAAGTGAAGACTGTGAAACAAAATGGCGCTTGTAATCATCTGGAGGGAAGCAATTGGATTTTTTTGTTTGTTTGTTGGTTTGTTTGTTTGTTTCTTTCTTTCTTTCTTTGTTTCTTCGTAAAGTTCAGTCTAGGTGGTCTGCAAGAGTTCAGTGAAATTGGAGACCGTGTAAGAACATGGTGATTGTAGTCTTATGGAGGAAAGCTATTGTTTGTTTGTGTTTGCTTTTTTGTTGTCAGGTAATGTATTGTCGTAAATGGACACAGATGATTGATGACATATACATTGCAACACTTATGATCTGGACATTGTTGCGTACATCCTAGTTGTACACCCACAAAATAATATCACAAGACAGTACATGGTTGACAGTTCCAAGAATCCAAACGAGGAACAGGACCACTCGCTTCTGAAGTGTTCTGTTGTGTGTCAACAGCTGTGCGTGTAAGCAGGCAATGCACGTACTGCGGTGCTTACCTTACCTTGCTATGTTGTGCAGGCCTTGTGCCTTCTGTGGAGCAGCTCCTCAGTGGTGATGTGGAGACCCACCCTGGCCGTTATTCTGTGAGAAGGTTTCACTCTAAGGAGGAGACTGTCGAAGTGAAGAGCACGGTGCCAGGAAGAGACGGCATGACTGGCAGACTGACCAAGACTAGGCAGCAGCCGTGTCAGAGGCCGATATATCTATTGGGACACGGTCCTGGAGGAATCACAGACGGGCTGAGTGAGGTCAAGCAACAATGCGGAGAGTATACATCGATGATGCGACAGACTGGAGCAGGACCCACAGGCACTTGACAGACACAGTGCCAGACAATACAGACGACCAGCAATTGTTTTAGCACCAACTCTACGAAGCAGTTGTAGAATGGAGACGAGAAGTCGACAGAGTTACGCCGAATACGGATAGGATGGGAAGATTGTTTTTCGTAAAAATAACCTCCCGGATTTGGGGCATGGGGGTGGGAGGGGGAGGGCGGGGGTAGGAAGGTTTTGTTCAAGAGTGGGGGGCAACGGTTTTTTTTTTTAAAGCATGTGTCTGTGCCCAGCTGTAAGTAGCTGTGTGGGGGTAAGAAACCAGACAAAATTAACCGGAAAACGGCGCATAAGAGTGTAACAGTTGGAGGCATCGGTATCCCTGAATTAAAAACATTTGTTACTTCTTTAAAACTGTCGTGGTTTCGTAAAACTGAAAAAACAACCCACAAGTGGAAACATATTCTACTAGCTAATTTTCCTCAATGGCAGCTTATTAATAAATATGGTCCAGAATTTGTTTCCAGGTTTACGAAATATTACCAGTTTTAGTCAGACGTCATTGAAGCCTATAACATTTTTTACTACAAATGCATACCAGGAAATTCCGCTGAAATTTTAGCCGAACCGGTTTCCTATAATAATAGAATCCAAGTTGGAAACTCATACGTTATCTCTAGAAAACTTGGTAACAAGAATGTACATTGTCTTGCGGACTTTTTTGATGATAAAGGTCAGTTTCTTTCTTATACGCGTTTCAAAGAGAAATATAATATCAATGTCGATTTTGTCACCTTTGCTGGGTATAAATCTGCAATAATCGACTACATTAAACAATGTAGTATTTCTGTAAAGAACAATAAACATACCGATACAAATTGCTGTTTGAAAAAGGTATTTGCTATTCACAAAGGTTCAAAGCTTTATTACGTTATACTTATTGAAAATAATGTTCGACCAAAATGCTGTGACAAATGGGATTCAAAACTGATGGTACATCATGACTGGAAATCATGCTTTCTATATACCAGCAAAATAAACGATATTAAACTAAAATGGTTTCAGCTGGAGTTATTGCACAGATGTTTAGGTACAAATGTTATTTTAAAAGAAATTGGAGTTCGTAACAATGACAAATGCAGTTTTTGTGGTACAAATAAAGATACTATTGACCATATGTTTTGGAAATGCAATTATGTCAAATTCTTTTGGAATGTACTTATAGATTTGATTAGAGAAAAATGTGCCAATGCAGAGAACTTAAGACTGACTGAATCGCTGGTGCTTTTAGGATTTGATAAAAACCTTATTGTGGACAGTGTCCTTTACTTCATTGTACTATTTGCAAAGTATTATATATATTCGTGCAAACTGAATGGAAACCATCCACGTACAACTGTATTTCTGAAGAAACTAGAATGGCGATAGAAAATTGAAAAACACAATGCCTTACTTATCTCTACATATTCAGATTTTTGTGTAAAATGGATGATATATAAACCATTAAATTAATAGAGGGTTCTTAAATGTATTTTACTTCTGTATGATTTATCCGATTGCGATTTGCTACAGTCCTAAGTTGAATTTTGAACAGTCTTTTGCGTGCCAATGTTATCTATATTGTTGATGTATTCGAGGCCTCTTTAAGATGTTTCTCTACATAGAACATTGAATGAAAACGCCATTGATAACATCCATCCACCTCCTCTCTCTCTCTCTCTCTCTCTCTCTCTCTCTCTCTCTCTCTCTCTCTCTCTCTCTCGCTGTCTGACCTCTGGCTGTTAAAACAATTATTTCTCGACTTTTGATGCACAATACCCTTTTGGTTTTCCTTTTTTATGTTTGTGTTTCATGTTACTGAATGCAAATTTTTAAAAAAATTATAAAAAAAAGAGTGGGGGCAACGGTTTTTTTTTAAAGCATGTGCCTGTGCCCAGCTGTAAGTAGCTGTGACTAACACAAACACTGAATTATGAGCACATTTCACAAGCCCACTGGATAGGAAATCTACATGACGACGGTCACCCCAACCCAATGATTGTCAAGTTCAGCCGTTGGAAGGATGGAATGTCAGTCCTTTCCAACAGAGACATCTGACAGAAACTGTAGACATGGGGGTTGAAGGTTGCCCATAGTTTGACCAGAGCACAGGCCCACATCGTCGCCAGTGCCAGGACAGAGAGAAGCGGACGTATTTTCAGAGGCCAGCTAGTGTTTGGCTCCAGACTACCAGACGCTCGAGTAGCCTGTAGCTGGGGTGATCAGAGTGGTCGTGCTGAACGGTCTGAATGTACACTTCGTGACCTCGCAGCTATAGGAGAGGGGTGTGTATCCCCCACCATCCAGTCAACGGCAAGCATCCCCTCGCCACCATAGCAACACCTACAGACAGCATGAGAAAGGCAGCGGCAGTGCAGGTTTTTCTCCCCCCCCCCCCCTCTCCGCTTGACATTCGCCCCCATCCATGTTTTGAGGCACCCCCTGACTGAAGTAGCAGAGGTGGAGGAGAGGATCTCACACGGAAAGGCAGAAGGGTGAACGGCATTACCTGAGCTGGTGGCAGCGGCTATTCCACCACATGTGACGACTCTGACAGCTGCAATGGTAACAGTGCACGTGCAACTCGTTGTAGACTCGAATCGTGCAAGAGAACCACTAACGGGCTCGCATACTGATCATGGTAATCCATCCTGCAAGTCTCCAGCACGCTTCAAGAGGGGCAGGGGTACAGGCGACAGCACAAGGGACAGGAACCTGCGTTCAAACACTGCCAGAAGACAACAGGGCAGACCCGACCATCCACAACAGTGGATTTGCCTACATTACAACATTGACAACTTGTACCGCGAAATATTTTTTTTTAGCAGTTATGTAAGTCAGTATGGTACTCTTCGTCTTATCGAACGCCTTTCTTGATTCGTCGTTTGATTTTAGCTGTTTGTTTTCTGATTATGTAAAGTTTCATGCAGTAGTTGGAAAAACAACAACAACAACAAAAAACAATAGGATGGTCTACTTTTTCTACTTTTCGTTGCAGAAATTCTGGAGAGGTACTGTTACAAGTAAAAAACTGATTAGAAGAGAATGTGATGGAAACATGGCTACAGTGTGATGATGCTGCTGCCATTAATCTTAATAACAATGTACTTGGTATTGAAATAGGTATTATGTTAATTGTCTATCATGTTGTTCCAGAAAATGGCTGTTTATGTAGTTCTATACTGGTTATAGATGGTAGTGTGATACGAGATGAACCCCTACTATAATATTCTGCGCAAAAAAAGAGATTTTTATGATCACAGGGGATCTCAATGATAAAAAACAGAAACAAGCTGTACATAAAATTATGTCAAAGAGAGAAAATGTCGAGAAAATGGAATGGATCATGAAACTATGGCACTTTCTTTCGCACCACAAACTATCAATAATTTTGCTTAAACTGTATGTGATGTCT
>CM065742.1:9550461-9560461 GCA_033310375.1 Conus canariensis | reverse complement strand
ACCCAGGTAGGCAATCCGCTGTGTACACAAGAGTATGGATTGTCAGCGCCTAGAACCTTTGGCAAGGCGCTTTATAAGTGCTATGTTATCATCATTAATATTATAAAACGTACATCTGCATATACTGTATATCTCTCAGTAGATTGTGGAGTAACGCTGGGGGCCTCTGTAGGAGGCAAAACTACGATAGTTGTTAGCGTGAATGTAAACATCATGAATGCCTTTCACTTAGGTTTTGTTTCAGTTGGTGGAACTGGTTCTGGCACCCCTGCATTGTGGAACACAGGGAGAAATTGAAAAACTTGTTCTAAAATAGATCAGTAGCATAACTTCTTGAATATCGAGTGCGACCCCTTGATGCCAAGTTTGCTCCAGAGGCCAACAGACTGAGTCGCACTATTTTATGTTATTTTATTTTACTTTTTAACATGCGCGCTGGTGACCTACTCGTTTTTGAGTGAACCAGTATTTTAGGAAGAAGAAGAAGAAGATATGAATAAAATCAAATCCGGTCTAATCAAAATCTATATCAGAATTTTGATGATAGACTGTCGTCATAAAAAGTCTTGAGAGAGAGAGAGAGAGAGAGAGAGAGAGAGAGAGAGAGAGAGTGCTTTGTGCGGTACGCACGCACATGTGTGCTTGTGGATAGTGATTCCTTGGAACTTACTTTGCTGTGACGTCAACGTAAATTATGACGTCAACTTAAAATGACATAGGTAACTACATGACGAAAATAATAATATTAGACGAGAGAAGAGAGCAAGAACTAACGGCCGAGGCTTTGGTGTCCAGCCTACTTTAATTTGTTTTAATCGTCGTTTTCTCCGTAGTGATACTATGTGGAGAGGCTGACTTTCAAGTCAGTAGTGCGTCGATGTTCACTGTGTATGTGCGATACTTCTGATGACGGTACCAGCGAAATATGTACCAGGAAATTTATTTGTTATAAAAATATATGTGAATGCTGTGTCGCCGAGAGTGACTTAAAACTCCTGCAAGAATATTTATGTGCTCTAATTGTACCACCTCATGTGTGTCGGTGGGCTGAGTTTATTGATGTGAACGTTGTAATATCAATACACGGAGAAGCTAACTAATTTTTGTTTTCGATCAACAATACGTCGAATCGAAGTTTATTGTGTTGTATGGGACTTTGCTGAAATCGTGTTCTCCGGGGGATTCAATATTGATTGCTGTGCCTTGTGAATCTGCAATTCTTCAATGGTTTACTCTGCCTTGTGAATCTGCGGTTCTTCTTCTGTGGATTACTGTGCTTTATGAATCTGCGGTTCTTCTTCTGTGGATTACTGTGCCTTGTGAATCTGCGGTTCTTCTTCTGTGGATTACTGTGCTTTATGAATCTGCGGTTCTTCTTCTGTGGATTACTGTGCTTTATGAATCTGCGGTTCTTCTTCAGTGGATTACTGTACTTTATGAATCTGCGGTTCTTCTGCTATGGGTTACTGTGCCTTGTGAATGTAAATCTGCGGTTCTTCTTCTGAAAGTTCTACGTGATTTATTGAGCTTGTTGTGTGGAGACTCTGTTTCTTCTTCTTCATCGCTTGTGTTTGTGAACGGCTGTGCTTAACATGTGGGGACCTTGGTTATCCTTCTATGTCTTTTTTAGTGCTGAGGACTGTGGCTTCGGTACTGTGGAACTGAGTGTGTTGATTGTATATGTGAACACTGTGGACGGCGCCGGCGAGATCTGTGAGTAATATCAAGATATGTAATATGATACGCTGAACTCTGATGATTGAAGTCCCTATGTATTGATATCTTGATCAATATGCTATGTAGTGACATGTATTGATTTGTACTAATTCACATGAGTGTATATTTTGATGGTTCAGGCAGCATAATTATAAAGAAAAAAATCTAACTCGTGTGTTGCCTGGCTATCCATGTGCGTATGGTGTGGGTGTGTGTAGGGAATAACTATTACACGCATCCAAACTTTTGAGAGCGAGAGTCAGACAGCAAACACGCACCGCACACCATCCGTAACATCTGCCAGTTTCAGTACAATGTTAAAAATCGCTTTTTACCTTGGTTTAAGGAAAACTATTCATCAATGAAATAAAAAGGATTGTCAGGATTTATAAGTAATAGATAGGTTAAAAATAATCAATCGATCAGTCAGTCACTCAGGCAGGGTGAGACTAAACGGCTAACAGGGCCAGTGACGCAGTCCGATGGTATCAAATACACCTAATGACTCGTGAATGCCCTGTTACGTGGACTTAAAAAAGGTTAATGTTCTCATTTGATTCAGCGGTAAAACGCAGCTAACAGGGCCAGTGGCGCAGTCGAATGGTATCAAATGAGCGCAATGACTTTTGAACGCCCTGTTACGTGAACTGTAAAAAGATAATTTATCATCGAATAGAGGGAAGGGGTTGGGGTGTGCGGGGGAGGGGGGGGGGGGACGACACAGCTTACAGAGCCAATGGCAGAGTCAGATGGTGTTAGATACGCCTAATCTTCTTCTTCCTCGTTCGCTTCCCGTTAGATGAGCAGCCCGATGTCCTCGATGAAGGCTGCCGTCCACCGCAGCTCCTCCAGGGTGCCGTACAGCTTGGCTTCCACTGCTGTCGGTGTTGGCCAGTACTTCCTTCTGGATGCTGCATGCGTCGTACAGTCTTGAAGGATGTGGTCAGTTGTCATTGGTCCCTCACCACAAGGGCACTCTCCACTCTGTCCAATGCCAAATTTTGTGTGCATGTGGTGGAGCAGGCGATTGTGTCCAGTCCTCAGGCGGAAGATCTTGACCTCTTCCTGCGCAACTAAAACCACGATACCACGCATCTACGCTTTCATGATGATGCAGATACGCCTTATGACTTGTGATTGTCCTGTTACGTGGAGCTACAGTTGCTATATGATAACATTTAAAAAAAAAGACCCCCCCCCCAAAAAAAAAAAAAAAAAAAAAAAAATAGCAGCAAGTAAATGCTGTAAGCACGCGTGTGGGTCAGATGACCATCGAAGCTCAGGTCTGGTCACGGATTTCTAAAAAAACGTTGGTGAGCTGGCACGCTGTGCTGGTCCCGAGAGGAGAGCGGGGGGAGGGGGGGAGGTGTGTGTGTGTGTGTGTGTGGGGGGGGGGAGCTAAAGTGCCCGGAGAGGGCGTGTCGGCGGAACGGCCGTGCTGGGGTTCGTGGGTCGTCTGTCAAGTGTGTGTTTAGGGAGGATGAGGGTCTTGAAGGCGGATCGGAGAATAACTAGGATCGCGAAAAAATTCTGGTGGGTCTGAAAAAGAACTTGTGTGTGCATGTAAGTAGATATACACTCACACACACATGCATATGCGCGCACACGCACACCCACGCGCGCGCGCTCGCACACACACACACACACACACACACACACACACACACACACACACACACACACAGCAGCCGGTCACCTTATCGACAGTAAGTCACAAAGGACGTAGCCAGTCATTGTGGAATGCATACCTAAAACTCGGCTAGGTAGCCAAAACAAAGGTAAAAAAGATACGCCACCACCATCAAACACCACCACCACAACATAAAACCCAACAATGTTGACACTTCTGTGGAAGGTTAAAACCTCTCTCAGACCTCCCTGGCTGTGTGTACAGGCAGCCCCCATTACATAACAGCACCAGAACGCCGCCACAGTCTTCAGCCAAGAAGCACAATGCTTCCTCCGCCTCCCAGGCTGTGTCTGCAACGGTGCCAGTCCGTCGTCAATAAATAACAGGCAAAACATAGATCACTTGCACAACCAGGAGGTACGACTGGAACTCTTTTATTGTCCAACAACTTGTCCTAGCACCTCCTTTTGTCTTTCCCAAGTGAATTACCTTTCCGTCGATCTGTGATACAGTTAAGGCTGTAGACTGGTTGTGCAGGCGTTACGTTGTGGAAGGGGAAGAGGGTGATGTGGATGGGAGTTAGACGGACTGATTGAAACTGGTTATTGTCATCTGAACGTTAGGTTGGACTAGCGTACAACGGGACTCAATTAAACTGCAAGATTGACATAACAACAACAGCCGTAACAGCAACAACAACGACAACAACCGCAACAACAACAACAACAACAACAACAACAATAACAACAATACAAACTATCTGTGAGGATGCACAGAACATTTGAAAATAGAGAAAAAGAAAACAGAACAAAAATATTCAACGTTTCGGTTATAGACCGGACTTTTGACATAAAATGGAAGACAAATAAATATGTATGGACAATGACGTATGAATACGTAAAGGGACGAATTTACCTTTAAACACGAATTCGTCCCTTTACGTATATGTTTTCATACGTCATTGCCTGTACGTGTTTATTTGTCTTCCGTTTTATGTCACAAGTCCTGAAGAGGTCTATGACCGAAACGTTGAAGGTTTTTGCTCTGCCCCCTCCCCCCCCCCCCCCCCCCCCCCCCCCTTATTTTCAAATCTTCTGAGCATCCTCAAAGATAGTTTGTATCGTGCACAGAAGATCAGCGGTCAACAATCTTTGATGTAACAACAACAACAACAACAATAAGAATAACAATAAAACTGCATTTGAACAAACACGAATGGATTTCTACGGTGAGGGAACTGAAAACCTATTCTTTTTGGGAAAACGTAGGCACAAAGATAGGCTGTGATAGAAATAGAAATATTTTTGTCTGATATTAGTAAAGCCTGTGAAGAAATAGGGAGAAAGAGTAAGATTTAAAACAGTGAGGAAGTGACATCTGAACCATTTTTTTTTATCCTAATATTTTGGTAGCGAAAAATATCACCTTTCTACAGAGAGTGGATGTAAAAAAAACAGTTACGAAGTTAATGATTAACTAGATTCAGTTGGACTTTACATTTTTTGTTGTTGTCATTTAACACTTTCTGAGAACGTATGACATCTAAGCAAATTTAATCTGTTATAGTGGAACAATTAATTCAGTAAAAGAGTTTATTTCCAGAAGTAGATTCCAGCTGACCAATTGAATATTTCTTACTGCATAACACTGGCAAAGTTTTTCATTTTGATTTCCTCTGTTCCCAAAACTGCAAGACAATTTCACACTAAAGCATGAAAAAGCACGCTGTCCTTAGCAATTTACTTCAACAGTTCGAGGTATGGAATCTTCTAGTATCATCAGAGAAGCAGAGAGTCTAAGAGAGAAGGTACAATTCGAGAAGTCCTCTGACGTATGAAGGAGCAGTATTTGAAATGATACTGAAAAAGACTACGCTGGTTTTGCTCTCAATCCATCGAAATACAGGCAAGCAACTCCGACAACAGAGAAGTGACAAGATCACACAGGGATGATCTGTAGATGAGACGGGATGCACGATACAAAACTCTGGGTTTGTTTTAGTATACTTTTGTAGAAGACCAACCAAAGAAGAATTTCCGTCGTTTAAGCAGGGAAGGAAAGAAGACACGAGTGTTTCAGTTGCCTGTGTGGCTAGATGGTGTTGGGTTCAACGAACTGTCCTCAACTCAAGACAGCCTCTCTGGCAGACAAAGATTTATTTGAACTCTCGTGAACAAAGATTTGCGGAATGTGACAGCTACATTACGTACTGACTCAAAACATTTTGATTTCATTCAGACAAATGCTGAAAAAGAAAAGAAAGAGAGGTGGAGTTTGATGGCGGGTCTATTAATAATACTTCTGTACTAACCTCGTTTAACTGCAATTTATTCCAGAAGGTGCTCTACTTCATGGTTTCAGCGTTCCGGTTGAGCACATAGCAAACTCACCTCCGGTGGGAATCGGTAGGGGCCGAAAAATCCTACAAATAAAAGACTCTCAAAGGAACAGAACTCACTGCCTCTCAGCCAGTAATCCGCGACACAAGCCACAGTGCCACGGCGGCTGGTTTAATCTTTCTCCATCTCTTTCTTCATTCTAGTTTGGAAACAAGAAGGAGAGGAGAGAGAGAGAGAGAGAGAGAGAGAGAGAAGAGAGAGAGAGAGAGAGAGAGACTCGACAGCAGTTTGTTGTTGAGAGCTGTTGAAAGCAGAGACGCACGTGATGTTTATTGCCCTCGGTGAAGTAAAATATGCATGAAGCATGTCTGTGTGGAAATCCGTTTTGTTAAAACAAGTCACGTGTGACCCTGTCCTAAGCCCCCCTTCCCCCCTCCCTCCCGCACTCTCCCACACCCTCATCATTCTCTTTTCAATAGATAGAAAAACGGCTTCCTAATGCTGTGTCTGGCACAGTTACCACTGACGGGGTATGCTTAGAATCACTGTTTAAATGTCTCTCCCCCTCTCTCTTTGTTTATTCTCTCTCTCTCTCTCTCTCTCTCTCTCTCTCTCTCTCTCTCTCGCTCTCTCTCTCTCTCTCTCTCTCTCCTTCTCTCTCTCTCTCTTCTTCTTCTTCTTCTTCTTCTTCTTCTTCTTCTTCTTCTTCTTCTTCTGTGTGTGTGTGTGTGTGTGTGTGGTGTGTGTGTGTGTGTCTGTCTGTCTGTCTGTCTGTCTGTCTGTCTGTCTGTCTCTAAACTGACCTTATCGTTTTCTATACCCCAGTTGTTGTCTTCTAATTTGAAACATGAAATAATAGATAACCAAGAATTGAAAACGGATACTTTAAAACACTCGTATTCTGAACAACCGCAGTCGAAGCAGCCCAGTCATGCTGCTCGCAAGACAACAGACGACGACAAACAGTACAAGAGTAACAGACAAACAGACAGTGACAGAGAGTAGACAGACAAACAGACATAACAGAGTAGACAGACAAGACAGACAGGGGCAAAACAAAGACAGTGACAGAGAGGCAGAGACAGAGACAAGAGCGACAGACAAACAGACAGTGACAGAGAGCAGACAGACAAACAGACAGTGACAGAGAGCAGACAGACAAACAGACAGTGACAGAGAGGCAGACAGACAACAACAGTGACAGAAGAGACAGACAACAGTACAGAGAGAGCAGACAGACAAACAGACAGTGACAGGAGGCAGACAGACAAACAGACAGTGACAGAGAGGCAGACAGACAAACAGACAGTGACAGAGAGGCAGACAGACAAACAAACAGTGACAGAGAGGCAGACAGACAAACAGACAGTGACAGAGAGAGACAGACAACAGACAGGACAGGCAGACAGACAAGACAGAGAGACAGAAGACAGACAGAAGAACAGACAGTGACAGAGAGACAGAGACAGACAGACAAACAGACAGTGACAGAGAGGCAGACAGACAAACAGACAGTGACAGAGAGGCAGACAGACAAACAGACAGTGACAGAGAGGCAAAACAGACAGACAACGACAGTGACAGAGAGACAGACAGACCAACAGACAGTGACAGAGAGACAGAGACAGACAGACAAACAGACAGTGACAGAGAGGCAGACAGACAAAACAGACAGTGACAGAGAGGCAGACAGACAAACAGACAGTGACAGAGAGGCAGACAGACAAACAGACAGTGACAGAGAGACAGAGACAACAGACAAACAGACAGTGACAGAGGAGACAGAGAACACACAGAAAACCACAGACAGTGACAGAGAGACAGAGACAGACAGACAAACAGACAGTGACAGAGAGACAGAGACAGACAGACAAACAGACAGTGACAGAGAGGCAGACAGACAAACAGACAGTGACAGAGAGAGCAGACAGACAAACAGACAGTGACAGAGAGGCAGACAGACAAACAGACAGTGACAGAGAGGCAGACAGACAAACAGACAGTGACAGAGAGGCAGACAGACAAACAGACAGTGACAGAGAGAAGAGACAGACAGACAAACAGACAGTGACAGAGAGACAGACAGACAAACAGACAGTGACAGAGAGACAGACAGACAAACAGGCAGTGACAGAGAGGCAGACAGACAAACAGACAGTGACAGAGAGGCAGACAGACCAACAGACAGTGACAGAGAAGCAGACAAACAGACAGTGACAGTGAGGCAGACAGACACACAGACATTGACATGGAGGCAGACAGACACACAGACAGTGACAGAGAGGCAGACAGACAGACAGACAGACAAAGAGAGAGAGAGAGAGAGAGAGAGGAGGAGGAGGAGGAAGGGTGTGTTGCCTCTGGCTCAGTGAAAGATGCCTGAAACACTGTGGCTAATGAAGAAACATGACCGGTGATTACCGGGGGAATGGAGGGAGAAGTAGAGTATGAGCAGGATGGGTGAGGGTGAGAGGCAATGGAGGCGGTGGGGCGCAACCCCCCCCCCCCCCCCCCCCCTAACTCCCAGCAGAATTCACAATTTTTTTTTTCACATGTTAATGACTTTGCGCTGGTGGGAATGACTGTTTAACCTCTTAATGACGGATGCTGTTATCATCTTGATAGTATTTATAGCAGTGGTCCTGGTAATAGTTGTGGTAACGGGTGGAGTCGGTAATCACTGTGGTAGTATTGTGATGACGTTGATGACGATAATGATCATGATAATAATAATGATCAGGATGATTACGTTTGGTTGTTATTATTGTCTGTTCACGTCATGTATGTATTCCACGTTTCTTATTTGTAATTTGTTTTTGAGTTTGAGAGAAAACAAGACAACAGCACGAAGGAAAACTGTTAAAGCTGTTAAAGGCTTGGTCAGACCAAAGAAAAGTCAGCACCATTCAGGACAGAGACGGTAACTTTTGCACACAGGAAGAAGACATGGTTAGAAGGTGAACTGAATGTCCGAACTCCACGACAAACAGAGCACACAATGTCCAAATGTGCTAACGGCAAATCGTTCATCAAATAACAATGACTTTCAAAATATTCTGTGAAGAAGTCGTGACTGCAGTGAAAGCGCTGGAGTGCGGAAAGGCTTCAAACCTCGACATCACCCCACACAGAACTCTCCAAACAGGGGCAGTAACTGACATTCTGCTATCTGCAATAAAATCTGGCACACCGGGGAGTGGTCTACTCCAGGGTCTGCATCACTAATCGCCATCCTTCCCCGGTCAAGACATCCCCAACACTATCAGAACCACCGCACTGTCAGAATTATCAGCCAAGACGGCTAGGTAATGCTCAAAATCATTTTGAATATATTACAGCCGCAAGCAGACACAATCATGCTGAGAAACAGGCTGGATTCCACGACGGCTGACTACCACCGAACAGATTTTAACCTGCGTTCCCTTTGTGAAAAGCATCTTCAGCACCCCGTCTTCATATGCTGCAAGACTGCATTTGACAGAGTCTACCTGAAGGGAAGATAGGACAAAGTGGAGAAATACATCGGGCGGGTTTGACAACACTTTTGAACAACTGTGCTATAAAGCGACTAGTGCAGTGCTCATTTAGGACAGTATTGTCAAATGGTTTTACACTTCAAGTGGAATTTCTCTGGGTAACCTTCTATCCCGCATCCGTTCAACGTATTCCTGGAACGCATCGTAATTGATGCTCTTGAAGATCATCTCAGTACAGTCAGCAGTGGATGACGCATCATCACAAATCTTCGCTTTGCGGATGACATTGATGATCTGGTATGCAGTGAAGAAAAGAACTTGCCAAGCGTGCTGAATGAGTGGACGAAGCACCAACAAGATAGGACACGGACATCCACGCCGAGAAGACTTGATGGCCAGCCACAACACCACCATCAATGCTGATGCAACTGTCCATGGCCAAAGGCTGAAAATTATTCAGCAGTTCACTTGTCGGGGATCCATCATTAACGACCAAGGATCCAGACTAAAGACCTTTCTCAAGGGCAGCAAAGACATCCAGAGCACTGCCCAGGTCAAAACTTGTGCAGGACAGTAACATCCCCATGAAAGACAGGATCAGGTTCCTGTCCACCATGGTCTTTCCCATCTTCCCGTGCCCATCCAGGACATACACCATCAAAGCGGATTTGGAAAGAAGAATCCAAACCATGAATATGAGAGATCACCGCAAGGTTCTGAACATCAGACATACTAATCATATCACCAACTAACGCGTGCATCGGATCATCAAGTAGCACATGGAACCCTACGATCACCTACTGATATCAGTCAAGAAACGAAACCCACTTTGGTATGGA
>CM065742.1:9535461-9540461 GCA_033310375.1 Conus canariensis | reverse complement strand
AGACAGACAGACAGACAGACAGACAGACAGACAGACAGACAGACAGAGAGAGAGAGAGAAAGAGACAGAGAGACAGAGACAGAGAAAGAGAGAGAGAGAGAGAGAGGGGGGGGGGGGGGGACAAACCCTTCCCAAATTGAATTCGCCGGAAGAGGAGGAGGAGAGCCACACGGACCGGCAATTCAAGGTGTTTTCCGTGTCTTCCTTCAATTATCACGGCTCTCTCACTGGCTAAACTCCAGCGGGAGGCAACTTGTTTCTGTTCACCGCCTCCGCACATGTATCAAAACAGGACACACTTCGTCTGATTGTTTACTTTAAAGAGAATGCACGCTCATGTGTGTGTGTGTGTGTGTGTGTGTGTGTGTGTGTGTGTGTGTGTGTGTGTGTGTGTGTGTGTGTGTGTGTGTTGTGTGTGTGTGAGGAGCTCAGAGAGACAGTCAGACAGAGACAGATAGAGAGAGAAGGTGGTGTCCTTGACGTTTTTTTGTTTTTGTTGTTTTGTTTTTTGTTTTGTTTTGCTTTACTTACCCATTTTACACACACACACACACACACACACACACACACACACACACACACACACACAACAACAACAACAACACAAACAACAACAACAACAACAACAACAATCTACATAGATTGTGTCTTTCACATGTCCAGATTTTTCAGGAAGCTTGGAATGTATTCTGCGTACACTTTATCCAGGAAAATCGGAAATGAAATGAGGCAGGGAACAGTAAACGATAAACAGTAAACAAGTTGGGTATTTTTTGCTCCCATAAGAAAACCTAACACAGAGTAACTTGTATTCAAGACCGGCACAGCCTTTTAAACTTGAATAAAGTCAGACAAATACATAGACGAACAATCTAATAGTGGGGGAAAAAACAAGCGCAGGCCAACAACTGAACTATCTTCATAGTAATGACTCGGCAAAGATTTCGACTTCAGGGGGGGGGGGGGGGGGGGGGGGGGCGGAATTTGAAGATGGAGAAACTGGGAACATGAAATTAAGAAAATATGTTACAGATATGAAAACTCTTCACTAGCTAGTGAAGAGTTTTCATATCTGTAACATATTTTCTTAACCGGTTCATGACTCCGGATGTCCCTCTGCTGCCCCTTTTTTTTTCCCATCTTGGGACGAGCCATGGCTTGGATTCGATCCCATGACCTTCTGGACATGCTCATTTTCCACTTAATGACTCGCGCTTTAACCACTGAGCCACAGGGACACCTGATATTTGTAGGGAAATTAAGCCTTATGAAGTTCACTTTTGTTCCTCCTTGACCAGATCCAGCTTGAACACCTCTCTGCCGCTTCTGCCATTGCTTTCAGGGCTCTGGTTTTTGCCTTCCCTGCAACTGAGAGCTGTTTCATGAGGCTGTATGCAGACGTTCCTACAAACCCCCTAGCTCCAATTTCTGCAGTGAGGACTTTGACCTGATAGCCTTCTCTCCTCAGGCTGTTTGCCAGATCAGCATACTTTTCAGTCTTGTAGATTTGAGCTGCCTCCATTCTGTTCTCATATGGCACCGTGAGCTCGATCATGATCAGCTGCTTGGTTGACTTAGAGTGGACTACTATGTCTGGTCTCATGCCACTCTTGCTGATGATCTCTGGGTGACTCTTCCATTCTGGGAGGTCTGCAGTGCACTCCCAGTCATCTGCCCCGTCCAGCAGATTCTGCCTGCATGTTTCGAGTGGCACTGTTGTTCTTGGCCATGATTTGCTGCCTCCTGCCGTGAAGAATGTTGCGGGTGCTTTTGGAGTCCTGATTTTCCCTTTTGTGGTGTTGGTACTAGCCCAGACTACTTGTACAATCTCTTTGAGCACTTGGTTGTGCCTCCATGTGTACCTTCCTTGAGCCAAGGCTACTTTACATGAGCTTAGGACATGCTCCACTGTTTGTTTTTCATGGCAGAGGGGGCATGCAGGATCGTCTGTTTTCCCCCACTTCACCAAGTTTGCATTTGAGGGCAGAAGGTCATATGCAGATCTGAGAATGAAGCTGATCCTGAGAGGGGCCATGTGCCAAATGTCATTCCAAGTGAGACTTCTTTGGAGTGCATTCTCCCACGTTGTCCATTGCCCTTGCTGGCTCTGCTGGACTGCTTTTTGGAGTCTTTTTTGGTCTTCTTCTTTTCTCATCTCCTGAATCATCATGTCTCTTTTGGCTTTTCCTTTGGCCTTTGACCACCATTCAGTTTTGGTCACCCCCAGTCCTTGTCTGTTGGTCTGTGTGTGTCCTGTTATTTCTCTGATCTTGAGACTTTCTTTTGCAGAATCCATCGCCTCTTGAACTTTCCATTTTCTGCCTGTCTTCAGCTGGGGCTTGATCGCTTCTACCACCTTGTCTCCTGAGTCCTCCAGCATGCTTTGAAGTCTGATCTTCCCTGCTTTGTATTCCTCCAGAATGGATTTCAGTGGTAGTTTCAGCTTTGCTTGGCGACAGTACAGCGCTATGTCAGTCAGACAGGGTGGGACACCAAGCCATTTCCTTGTGAACTTGTTGATTTTGGCTTCCATTGCCTCCACTATGCTGGTGCAGATGTCGTATATCATCAGAGGCCATAGGAGCTTTGGTATCAGCATGAACTGCAGACACCAGACCTTGTATTTGCCAGGGAGCCCACACTGGTCAATGGTCTCCAAGCCTTCCTCCGCCATCTGCTTGGTTTCTTTTGCTCTTTGTGTGTCTTTCAGCGTATCATCATACCATCTTCCAAGGCTCTTGACTGGTTCTTCTGTGACTGTTGGAATGGCCTGGTTGGCAACACTGAAGACCACAGATCCGGCTACTTTTCCTTTCCTCAGTGAGAGACTCCGTGATTTCTTTGGCTTGAACTTCATTCTGGATGAGGCAACTATGTTGTCCAGCCTCTCCAGCACATGACGTGTCTCGTCTTCTCTGGATGAAATCACTGTAGTGTCATCCATGAAGGCCTTGAGAGGAGGCATCTTGTATCCATCGCCAAGGTCTGTTTGTCTCGCGTTGTTTGTTGCCGCTTTCAAGATGAGTTCCATTGCCAGCACGAACAGTATTGGGGAAATTGCACAGCCCATTGCAATACCCACTTCCAAGTTGATCCAGTCTGTTGTGTACTCCTTGGTAGAGAACCGCATTGAGAAGCCATTGAAGTACTTCTTGAGCATGTCGCGGATGTTCTTTGGCACATGGTACATCTCAAGAGCCAACTGTATCATCTCATGGGGCACAGATCCATATGCGTTTGCCAGATCAAGCCACACTACGTCCAGGTCTCTCTTTTTTGTTTTGCTTTTTGGATTGCGTCCCAGATCATTGTGGCGTGTTCTACACAGCCAGCCACGCCTGGGATGCCACCTTTCTGGACTGACACATCCAAGTACTTGTTTTCCATCAGGTACTTGGTCAACCTTGCTGCCATGACAGAGAAGAAGATTTTCCCTTCGACGTTCAGTAGTGATATTGGCCTGAACTGGCTGATGTCACTTGAGTTTTGCTCTTTGGGGATGTACACACCATCTGCCGTCATCCACTGGCCGCTGATCTTCTGGTTTCTCCAAGCCGATCGCAGCAGCCTGTGGAGCCACTCCAGCACCTTGGGACATTTCTTGTAAAGCTGGTAAGGTATTCCGTTTGGCCCTGGTGATGATTTGGCTCTGGCTTTGTCGACCACCTTCTTGATTTCCGCCAACGTTGGAGGCTTGCCATTGAACTGTTCCTCAGGGTTGGTTGGCCACACCAGACCTTGAATGTCGAGTGGTGCTTTGCTCTGTGGGTCAGAGTATGTTTTCCTCAGATGCTGCTCAAGAACTCCTTTGTCCACACTTAGGGTCCCAGATTTTGGCTGCTCAAACAGTGTTCTGGCAAACTGGAAGGGGTCTCTGAAGAAGCGCTCTTGTGTCTTCTTCTTTTTGCTCTTCCTCTTCCTCGCAGATTCCGCTTTGCTGAGGGCGCTGTGTTTTTCTTTCAGGTCTTTCCACAGTTTTTCCAAGCCTTGTTTTTCAGCTGGCAGTGCGGTCTTCATTTGCATCTTGAGGTTTTTCTTTTGGACCCTGATCTTGTCCATCTTTTCTTGGCGTCTGGATTTCTTTGGAGGTGTTTTCTCTTTGGGTAGTTTTGCTCCATAGGCGTCTCTACATGTGGCATACACAATGTCCCCATATGTGGCTAGTTTGTGTTCCAGGGTGCTTTTCCCTATCAGTGCATCGAGTCTTTGGACGATTTTTGCATCCAGTTTCTCCCAATCTTCAGTTTCGTTTGCTCGTGGCAGGTTGAGTTTCAGGCGCCTGGCATCGAGGGCCTGTGCAAATTCCTCATCCGAACCAACAGCGTGGATGTCCTTGGCACTGTGGTTTAAATCCTGGCCTTGGTCTTCCGACGTCTTATCTGCTGATGCAGTGCGCTGCTGCTCATTCAGATGAGTCTTCACACATCCCATCTTTGTTCTGTGGATCTTCATGCCACGGGTGGTAGCGAAACGCTTTCCACAGACACATGGATATTCCATTTGGTCCATGTTCATAGTCCGTTTGGGATTGGCAGTCATGATTGGTTGAGCACCGATGGATTATCATTCTCTCCCCCTTTCGGTGAATCCTGGGAGCATCTTTTCCTTTTATTCTTAGTAGCCACATGTTTAAGGCAAAGTGGGGAGCCAGCCCACAGAGCCCTTGGTTCTGGTCTTTCCCAGTGTCCTCCGGTCTTTCCCGGACGTCCTCCGGCCTATTCCCGGAAGTCAATGAAAGAAACTCGTGGAGAGCGTGGCAGCAGAGAGTCCTCAGAAGAGAAGCCCCCTTCAAGCAAGTGTTTCGGCCCTTATCTCCTGACACTCTAGGGGGGTTGGGCCACACCCGGTTCATGACTCCGGATGTCCCTCTGCTGCCCCTTTTTTTTCCCATCTTGGGACGAGCCATGGCTGGGATTCGAACCCATGACCTTCTGGACACTTGAATACAAGTTACTCTGTGTTAGGTTTTCTTATGGGAGCAAAAAATACCCAACTTGTTT
>CM065742.1:9520461-9525461 GCA_033310375.1 Conus canariensis | reverse complement strand
GGAAGGAAAAAACCAGAGCCCTGAAAGCAATGGCAGAAGCGGCAGAGAGGTGTTCAAGCTGGATCTGGTCAAGGAGGAACAAAAGTGAACTTCATAAGGCTTAATTTCCCTACAAATATCAGGTGTCCCTGTGGCTCAGTGGTTAAAGCGCGAGTCATTAAGTGGAAAATGAGCATGTCCAGAGGGTCATGGGTTCGAATCCCAGCCATGGCTCGTCCCAAGATGGGAAAAAAAAGGGGCAGCAGAGGGACATCCGGAGTCATGAACCGGGTGTGGCCCAACCCCCCTAGAGTGTCAGGAGATAAGGGCCGAAACACTTGCTTGAAGGGGGCTTCTCTTCTGAGGACTCTCTGCTGCCACGCTCTCCACGAGTTTCTTTCTACACCTGTTTGTATAGTGGCACGGTGGTTCAGTGGATAGCTCTCAAACTAAGGACCCCAGAGAATCTAGGGTCCCTTTAACCTCACGTGGGCAAGTTGTTGTTGTTGTTGTTGTTGTTGTTTTATAGTGACATTAGGATTGATTTGAGTGCTAGTCCTTTGGTCGAGATTATAAACCACGGTTCCGCTATGCAATATGACTGTTCCGCACGTAAAAGAACCCAAGGCAGTAACGGCTTTGTCTCTGTATGTAGGCTGTAGGAAAATGTGCTCTGAGAGGTCACCAAAGATGTGTACAGACAGAAGCTGGTTCTTGAATATTCCACGCATATGAGTGGTTGTACTACGTCATGGTGCTCAAATGTTCTTGAACATTCCAAGCGTTTTATCATGGTTCCGAGCTGCCTAGAATATTCTATATTTTTGATAGGCCACGCCACACCACGCTCCCCAAAACTCAATTTCACAGACTAGAAGTAGCGCAGATTTAAACCCTCTTGCATTTGCATTTTCCAGCCCGAAAGTGCTGTAATATTCGATTTTTTTTGTTGTTGAGAAATCAATGGAATGCGGTCAGGTCATGACCCTAGTCTTTTGAATGAATCGTTTCCCACACCCCATACTACTGCTACGATTTCATTGGACACCTCTCAGGGTGCCCATTTATTTTGGCTTAAAACAAGGTCGCAGTGTGAGGGAAAGTAACGCGGCACGTGCGGCCGGATGCGGCCGTAACGAACACCAGGGAGACAAACACAGCGGCCGGATACGGGCGAAACAAACGCAAGAGGGTCCTGCTCGGTGAAGAGTGATTTGTGAGTAGTGCACCAGTCGCAGGACCTGTCTCTTGCTTTGGGACCGTTTTGGCGGTCATTGGAAGATCATATTCTGGACGTTGTGCTGAAAGTCAAGACTGTCACCTTGTCCCCGAGACAGGGCCTCTCCCCTCAGTTTGGATCTGATGTCCAGCAGAGAGTAGACCCCCAGCACTCGTCAATATCCTCTCCTCTTTCCACGGTCTTAGTTCACTGCACTGTCTGCCTATATACAGCAAGGAGGTGCTCCTTCGTCCTTTACAAGGTAACACAATGCAAAACAATGCGATCACGATGCTGAGAGAGAAGATGTCGCTATGCAAAAGTGAGCTATGCTTCTCACCAACAGGGGTGAGAGTCAGTGCGGTGAACTCTGTCCTGGTTCAAAACATTCCCGAAAGGCACCTCGTAGGACACATACAAATGCAGATGTCGGTTATGGGGCGTCAACTCTCTGTTCAAATCTAGCGGCTCCATTCCATTGCGTATGAATAAATAATGAATAAATAACGAGTGACAGGAGAGCACATTGATACTTTTTTTTTTTTCATTTTCTTGTGTTATGTGTCGCTTTGTGAAAGCAAAAGTTCGAATGATTGTGTGTGTGTGTGTGTGTGTGTGTGTGTGTGTGTGTGTGTGTGTGTGTGTGTGTGTGTGTGTGTGTGTGCGTGCGTGCGTGTGTGTGTGTGTGTGTGTGTGTGTGTGTGTGTGGGGTTGTGTGTGTGTGTGTGAATGTGTGTGTGTGTGTGTGTGTGTGTGTGTGTGTGTGTGTGTGTGTGTGTGTGTGTGTTTGCGCGCGCGCGCGTGCGGGTGTGCGGGGTGGGTGGGGTGGGGTGCACGCGCGCGCATTTCTGTCACTGTGTTAAGTTACCCTCCTAGTCTCCCTCCCCTTCCCTATGTGCTGACCTGTCAACATAACTTTCGAACATTTTGTTTTAAAAGCATTAATTGTAAGTCTGTAAATCAGAAAGGTCACTGACGCTACATAATACACGCCATAACTAGTTCCTAAAATAGTATCATACTGTGGTGGCTGATTTTTATTATCTTTATTATTTTTGTTTTGTTGTTGCTGCTGTTTTATTTATTTATTTTTTTATTTCATTTTATTTTCTTCTTTTTTTTTATTATATATATATATATATATATATATATATATATACTTATTTCTTTCTTTTTTTTTTTTTTTTTTTTTGGGGGGGGGGGGGGGGGGGGGCCGTAGCGGGGCTGGACAAAAAGTACCGAGAATCCTTTAACTTCTTTCCGAAGTGCTTCGAACGCGCATTTTCTGATAGTCTATATCCCTAAAATGAGACAGAGAGAGGAACATTTACACTGCATGCAATATCAGCACCTGTTGCTCCACGGTCAGCCAGTCTGAAAGCTCTGTTTGTTACAAAGGATTCCACAATGTGAGGCCACTCAGCAGAATGTGATACTACTACCTCCCAGAAGTAAGAAATGTACGTTTCTAGTTCTTCTTTCTGCGTCGTATTCCGATAAAACGGACGTGCTATGTCGCCAAGTCGTGCATCATTTTGTAAATCAGATCCCTGTCTTTTGAGGGGGCCACAGAAGCAAATTCGGATCGGGTCTGCTAAGAGATCCGTTCATTGTCCTGAGCATGTTCGTGCCAGCTGTGACATATAATATCGTTCTATCGCCCTTGTTGGGAATTAAAGAGTCTCCTGTCCTTCATTTTGCTCTAGAGCTCTATCTGTCTTCGTTTCTTTCCGTTCTTCATTCTTTCCTACTTCTTCTTCTTCTTCTTCTTCTTCTTCTTCTTCTTCTTGTCTCTCTGTCTCTATGTTTGCTTGTTTGTCTGATACTCTCCTCGCCGTCATGTGTTTCTTGCATATTCAGTTGGACACACTCATTGAATAATATAATCCAGTTCATTTTAAGAGCAAAAAGAAGAAGAGAAGAAGAAGAAGAAGAAGAGAATCCGTAAACCAGGATCGTTAATTGATTCAATTTTCGGCCTACTTTGAGAGAGAGAGAGAGAGAGAGAGAGAGAGAGAGAGAGAGAGAGAGAGAGAGAGAGAGAGAGAGGAGAAGGAGGAGGGGGGCAAAGTGACATCGACGTAGACAAAAACAGTGAGAGGGGAATCCCGCTCGCCCAATCAATGTCTACAACTCTCTCTCTCTCTCTCTCTCTCTCTCTCTCTCTCTCTCTCTCTCTCTCTCTCTCTCTCTCTCTCTTCCTCTCTGTACAGAAGAGGCACTTTGCGAAAGCTCCTAATCCAGACAGCATCTGACGGCAGGGTGACACATGGACATTACATCCACCACGGAACAAGGTTAGCCTCAGGACGCAGTGTGAGGACGGTTCAGCCGCGGGGGGGGGGGGGGGGGGGGGGGGGGGGGGGGGGGGGGTTGGGAAGATGGGGGGGAGGGGGGGACATTCACCACAGTGCCTTTTACCCTTGCAGTTTACGTCTGAAGCATGTTATGGAAAACGTTACATAAAAAATACAATATGTCATTGTATAAGCTGAATACATTCCATCCAGAACTATGCCATTACAGCTAGAACACAAGAAGAAGCCAGGCGAGAATCCTAAGTATTGATACCGTTCAGCCTTTAAGAACAATCATACATGGAAGCCATGTACCGCAAACGTCATCGTACATGATGTCGAGTGAACTTATTATTATATGTTTCTCAGTTCTGAATGTGATGTTTTAGCTCCCTGAGACTGTATCCTACATTTGGTTTAGTCTTATTAATCCTACCTTCATGGGTGAATTGCTTTGCACACAAAGACACCAGGCATGAAACGGTATCTGTGTTTCATACTTTCATCATATCCAAAGGAAAACAGTGGTAGTGTGCTGATCACCGGCTGAGGAATGCAAAAGGGTTCACCAGGTGGCGGGGTGCTCTGGTCCACCCTACAGTCTCCTCCCCTCACACACAATGACGAGAGTGGTGCTGGCTGCAGCCTATAGAATGTCTCCATGACAGTGAACAGAGTGGTGCTGGCTGCAGCCTATAGAATGTCTCCATGACAATTACAAGGGTGGTGCAGACTGCAGCCTATAGAATGTCTCCATGACAGTGAACAGAGTGGTGCTGGCTGCAGCCTATAGAATGTCTCCATGACAGTCAACAGAATGGTGCAGACTGCAGCCTATAGAATGTCTCTATGACAGTGAACAGAGTGGTGCTGGCTGCAGCCTATAGAATGTCTCCATGACAGTGAACAGAGTGGTGCTGGCTGCAGCCTATAGAATGTCTCCATGACAGTGAACAGAGTGGTGCGACTGCAGCCTATAGAATGTCTCCATGACAATTACAAGAGTGGTGCAGACTGCAGCCTATAGAATGTCTCCATGACAGTGAACAGAGTGGTGCAGACTGCAGCCTATAGAATGTCTCCATGACAATTACAAGAGTGGTGCAGACTGCAGCCTATAGAATGTCTCCATGACAGTGAACAGAGTGGTGCAGGACTGCAGCCTATAGAATGTCTCCATGACAGTGAACAGAGTGGTGCAGACATGCAGCCTATAGAATGTCTCCATGACAGTGAACAGAGTGGTGCAGACTGCAGCCTATAGAATGTCTCCATGACAGTGAATAGAGTGGTGCAGACTGCAGCCTATAGAATGTCTCCATGACAGTGAACAGAGTGGTGCAGACTGCAGCCTATAGAATGTCTCCATGACAGTGAATAGAGTGGTGCGACTGCAGCCTATAGAATGTCTCCATGACAGTGAAGAGAGTGGTGCAGCTGCAGCCTATAGAATGTCTCCATGACAGTGAAGAGAGTGGGCAGACTGCAGCCTATAGAATGTCTCC
>CM065742.1:9497961-9510461 GCA_033310375.1 Conus canariensis | reverse complement strand
AAAAGGAGAAGAAAAACAAAAGAAGAAAAAAATGCATGAGAGAGAAAAGTGGAAAAAAAACTGGAAGTCAGAGGACCTACCCAAAAACAGTATAACACATAGGCATATGAATTTCACAGTGTTTTTTTTTTAATGAAAGTCTGGATCTGGGTCATTTTGCAAAGTCAAGGTGTAGGTGATGAGAGATCTTTAAAATCTATTTTTTGTTTAAACAGTGAATGGTTGGTAACTTCGAGCGAAACTGTTCTACTTTAGATACCAACGACTTTCATACTATTTAGGCCAATTTCAGGTCAGCAGTATTGCTTTGTGCTTACTAAACTGTGTTTATAACTTCTACATAAGGACAAATCTTGTGAAATTCATAACTGGAATGTCACGTTGGAATTGAAATTTCATACTCGCGCGCGCGCGTGTCGTGTGTGCGTGTTTTGTGTGTGTGTGTGTGTGTGTGTGTGTGTGTGTGTGTGTGTACGCATGCGCGCGCGTTATTTTGTGTGTGTGTGTGTGTGTGTGTGTGTGTGTGTGTGTGTGTGTTTGCATGCGTGCGTTCGTGCTTTGTTGTGTGTGTGTGTGTGTGTGTGTGTGTGTGTGTGTGTGTGTGAGTGTGTGTGTGTGGTGTGTGTGTGTGTGTGTGTGTGTGTGAGCTCGCGTGGGTGCATGCGTGCGCACGTTTTACCTTAAATCGCTCTGTAATCTGATGGTTGTAATTGGTGTCATGTTGGCATTCGAGGCAATAAGTTGGCCATTGTCTGGCCAAAAATGCCAGCATTGTCCGAATAAAGCATGTATTCTCTGCACAGACCTGAAATCAACATTTCCTTTTTGGACAGGAAAGGAGGTTCCGTGGTGCACACTGAGTTAGGAGCCACTCCCTGTGACAGTGATTACACATTGTGCTTTGATATTTCTTCCCATCTCCTCTCTCTCTCTCTCTCTCTCTCTCTTCTGTCGTTCTCTCTCTCTCTCTCTCTTCTGCTTTTTCTGTCTGTCTGTCTGTCTGTCTGTCTGTCTGTCTCTCTCTCTCTTCTTCTCTCTCTTCTTCTCTCTCTGTCTTCTCTCCTTCTGTCTGTCTGTCTGTCTGTCTTCTCTGTCTCTCTCTCTCTCTCTCTCTCTCTCTCTTTCTGTGTTCCAAATTCTGTGTGTACTTTGTCATATTCATTTTATTGTCTGTTTTATACATGCTAATTGTTGTCCATTATAGTAGATTTCCATATCCCCCCCCCCCCCCCCCCCCCCCCCACCCTACTTCTCTTCTTCCCTCTCTTTATTTTTCTTTCTGTTTGCTTTTCTCGGCACTTGATTGTTCATCCTGATTGCACTGACCGTTTTGTTTGTTCGTTTGTTTGTTTTATTCATTTCCTTTCTCTGCATGTCGTACTCACGGCGAGGACTGGATGTAAAAAAGCACACCAGCGCTTATCCAGTATGCGCATAAATAAAGAATGTTATCGTTATGTTACATTATGTTCTTAGAGAGAAGGTTTGGATTGACAAGTCTATAGACATAATCACTTTAGTACAGGCTGCGTTAAGCAATAATATTGTTCAGAGATGCTTCTCAAGATGTGAATGTTTAGTTTCTTCTTCTTCTTCTTCTTCTTCTTCGTCGTCGTCGTCGTCGTCGTCGTCGTCGTCGTCGTCGGTCGTCGTTGTCCTCGTCGTCGTATTCTTCTTCTTCTCTTCGTTGTGTGCTCAGCTTAAGGAACTGAAAAGTACTATATATATAGGCATTTACGCACTCGTGCATGTGTGTGCGTGCGTACGTGCGTGCGCGCGTGCGCGCGCGCGTGTGTGTGTGCGTGTGTGCGCGCGGTGTGTGTGTGTGTGTGTGTGTGTGCGGCGCGCGCGCGCGCGCACACGCAGCCGAGGTAGTGCGCGCGTGTTTTTGTATTTGTACGTGTATGTCCTAATGCTTAAAAAACAAGCTATTCCCTATTTGTTTGTTAATCTGTTGCTAATATTACTACAACGTGTGGCAACGTAAAAGCAGTTTCGGTATGAATGCGCGAACTGAAATGTTACTACTGATTGAATAAAATTATCTCATAACAAAGATTAAGAAAATGGAGAAAAGGAAAAAAAGGATCAATAGTGTAAATCTTCTAACGTACCCCACAAAATTGGATAACAAAAAGTTTTTTCTCTTCGCACGTTAAAGCAAATGTGTTCGTAGAGATGTTCACACGGAATCATTTACAGCTGGTTTATCAGAGAAAGAAAAAAATGTTCACACAGACAGAGATAACTAATGTAATGTATTGTATTGGTGGGGGGAAAAATAATGAACATTATACTAACGCTCCTATCACTTTTCAGGAAATAGTATATGGAATTTTACTGCTTGAAACAAGAACACTTCATACCGGATGCGATTTCTCACGAAATGCTAAAAAAAAGTTTGCCAGAATACTTTATATTCTATTTACATCGATTTGTTTTCAAAACTGTTGGTCGAATGGAAGCATACCATTTCAGTAAAAGCAATCGCGTATTGTTCTAGTTCTTAAACAAGGAAAGGCACAGTCATAAAAAGTAGCTGAAGGCCCATTTCTTTAACATCAAACGTGGGGAAATTGATGAAAAGAGCTAAACTCAAAAGAATTACTTATTACTGTAAAATAATGATAATAATAATGATCATATTAATAGTAATAATAACAACAATAATGATGATGATGATAATAATGATAATGATAATAAAAATAATAATGATAATAATAACAATAATAACAACAACAACGATGATAATAATAATCCCTGTAAACCAAGCTGGTTTCAACAGTTGACCGTGTGCTTGAAGTTATGATCCAAGTGAACAACAATTTGCCGGAAGAAAAAATGTACATTTTACTTTCTTTGATATTAGAAAAGCCTTTGATTAAGGTTGGCATGTGAAGCTAATGTACAAGCTGAAAAATATTGGATCATCAGGCCATATTAAGATTTATTTTGAGACCTCTTCTAGTGGAAAGTCAGTCCAAATTAAAACTGGTAATGCTTACTTCAGCTGTAGGTAAAAAAGATAAAGGTATCCCACAAGGATCCGTAATTACACCGATGCTTTTTGAACATTTTGACACACGATCTGCCAGTAAAGTACAGCTTGCTAATTATGCATATGATGTCTGCATATCGTTGAAATTTACTATGGAAAAGACATAATCTAAAAGATCCATAACAATTATTAAATGTGTTTATGAAAGTGAGCTTTACAAAATGAATAATCATGTGGTGGAAAATGGATAACCATTCTCTACAGAAAAATCCCACATGATGCTTTTTAATGCTGGGTACAACCCAAAACCTTGACCTATAATCTAAGTAGCAGGAACGGAAACAGAATGTAAACAAGTTGTTAAGTTCCTGGGTGTGTTTTTAATATCGAAATTGAACTAGAATCCTCACATTGAATATATCATATTCAAAAAGCTAGAAAACTAAAAGCTCAGTCTGTTAAAAGTAATACGCAAAGAACGCTGTGGTGGGGATACTTCTATTCTTATTCATTTGGCAACAATACTTACGCGATCAAATTTGTTCTCAGGAAGTATATTTTTCTGTTCCAATGTATGTCTTGAAAAATCTCTACAGTGTGGACAGGAAAGCATACAAACTTGTCATCAGAGTCTCAGTCAACGCTTTCACTTTGAAAACGTACATTAAAGTCGGAATTCTACCTCTTGAAAAACAAATGAAACTTGTCTCGGCTAAACACATATGGAGGAGCTAAACTGTTTTAAATTGTAATTATGAAGAACTTACAACAGAATCTTTATATGTTTGTTACTATGTATTGTATATTCTGTTTCTCTTCTGTTCAATGTCGTCAGCGACCTTAAAACTTTATTACAACAATGTGGCACTAAGATATGTCAGTATAATTTACCTTCTTCGAATGTCATGATTTGATGGGATTGAGATGAGAAGGTTTGTAACGCGTTTTTTAACCTTGTATGATGTTTGTGTACATTGTTAATGTCCGTCAATGTAACGTGTGTTATAACATTGTATGATATTTGAGTACATTGTTTATGTCAGTTAATTGATCTTTTTCCTTGTGCAAGCCCATTAAAAAGAAATTACAACAGAATCAGATAATCATTTCCCAAATAGAGCTAAGTCTATTGTTTCTGTTACAACTACATCTGATCTGATCAAAATTTCAGGTTCTCATTCAACGCCTTCTTCCTTGCGCTGAACCCTACCAAGTGATCTGAAGCGATCAAAGCTAAGTGAATTTTCATTGTTTTATTCGTTAATGTCTCACCTGATGAAGACCTAAGAGGTCGAAACTAGTTGTGTTTCGTCTTGTGACTCGTTTGTCCACGTTCTCTGGGCGGTTCGCTAACATTTATTTAAGATTTATTTCAGGACTTGAACAAAAACGCGTCGCTACTCGGCCGTTATTTTCTACAATTCCCAGATGGTAACTGACTAACGATTGATTTGAAACTGATAATACTTATCTAAAGGAAAACAATTGTCCAATTTCATCAGCTGTTGTAAAATCTCACATTCAAGAAAATTATAACGACCATCTGAAGTTTTGTTTTTTTTTACAGCCGGGTCTGTTTTTGGTAATGGGCAAACATGTTCAGCGTTTGTAATTCCAACACTAAAAGTTGAGAGATCTTATGATATTGGAGAAGGCTATTCCATACTTACGGCAGAGTTTGTGTTATGTTAATGGCTTAGAATTATTTGTTACGCATTTATATCAGTCTGTTCCAACTGCTGATTTTTATAGACTCAAAACCCCTTATGCAAATGGTGCAAACTTTTAATACAAAAGTTAGGAGCAAGATTGTGACAGCGATGAGTCACTTAATCCATTTTCTGTCAATACGAGGAAGTCACATTACATGTTGTTGGGAGTCATCACATACTGGAATATTCAGAAATGAGTCGGCAGATTGGTTTGCCAGACAGGTGGATTAAATATAAACCCTACATTCAAAATAAATATGACTTTTAGTCTTCAAGAAGACTGCCATTTAATGGAAAAATCTAATCAGAATCATATCGATAACATAAAAGGTGGATTTTTCTTATAAGAGCAAGGGATCTATTGTCCTACACAAATGACTTTGTCAATGAAAATAGACTTCTCTCTTGTAAACTCAATAGATTTCGATTGATCGCACTTAGAACCAAACTTTGTAACAAAGTAACGTGTATCTGTGGTTCAGTAATAACACCAGTCTATCTGTTTCTTCATTGTGAGCAGCTGAAACAATTTCTACAGAGTCCTTTGAGGTCAGACTTACAGGTTTTGTTTAAAGACGCACGTAAAGCTGATAATGATCTAATGCTTAAAATTGTTGTTCATGGTTTAATCAAGGGTCATGTTGGGACCCTACTCTAATTATTAAACAATTAGCTACTTTCTTTCTAATTGTGCTTTATCTGTATGCATGTTGCTTTTCAATTTCTTTTCTGGATATGTTGTTAATGATATGCAGTGTCAAAGAAACACACACACACACACACACACACACACACACACACACACAGATATATATATATATATATATATATATATAATATAATGTGTGTGTGTGTGTGTGTGTGTGTGGTGTGTGTGTGTGTGTGTGTGTGCATGCACATGTTTATATGCACACACGCTAAAGTACACTTGTAATAACACAGTATTCAACTAACCTCTTTTTCCTTTACCTCTCCCCTTTCTGTGTAATATCACTCATATTGAATGAGTGCTAAACCAAAGAACTAACACACACACACACACACACACACACACACACACACACACACACACACACGCACACACACACCACACACACACACACACACACACACACGTGCGCGCACGCATGCACGACTCTCATTCTCTTCCACTTTACAGAACCTGCCTCGATCCCAAGGCCAGTAGTGCCAGGTCAGGGGTATCCATGTGTGTGTCCCTGGTCAGGACTCCATGCTTTGAACTCACTTGATCATGATATACGAAACGAAGCTTCGTTCTGCCACTCCAAGAATTCAACCTCACGTCCTCACTATCTGAAGGGCATTGACATTTATTCAGCCCGCCCAATTCTCTGTACCATGTTTGCCCTGTGCAGCTACGCGTCAAGATTTCCCAGGAGATAAGCAAATAATCTGATCTGCAGCCGCAAAACTTGTTACACTCCCAGCTGAGTTTCTGACTCCGTTGAGAATGGGCGCAGGTGATATGCAGTGTAGGCTTTTGCCCCTAATTACACGTCTTTAACGACAGGAAGTGCTCATGTCCATGTCCTGATCGTCAGTTAGCAACGTAATTTTGTCAACAGGAGGCACGCGTGTGTATTTTTAAGTGAGTGCAGTTTGCATTTATCTCAGTTTGTTTGACGTCTTTTGTTTATTTTTTAATTGAATTTCATCAGAAATTAACTTGACATCAACTTTTTTGCAGTGAAGGTTGTTGTTGTTGTCGCTGTTGTTGTTGTTGTTGTTGCTGTTGTTGTGTTGTTCTTGTCATCACTGTTATCATTGTTGTTGTTATCACTGGTATTATTATTGGCAGTGTTTACATAGTGCAGATCGTTAGCTTAACACTAAGCTTTGGCGCTCTGCAGTCTACACTCTTGTTAATCAAATGGGCTGCTTATCGGTAATAAAGATGACTAAAAAGGATGCCTACTGACACTAATCAAGCGTTTTCCCATATCCTTCAATCTCACATCAGTCACTCCATTTTTCATTGATTCCTTGATTTTTCTTGAAGGATATGTGCTATGTGTACAGGTGTCCATCAATACCAACAGCAAACTGGCCTTCTCCTCTGGAAGGTGGTGGCGAAATTTTGTACGTGCATAAGATGACATGCATACATGCGTTCACAAATGAAAAAGTTTATAGTCTCATTTATAGTACCTTTGGGGAGATGAAGTCAGAGTCAAGGTTAGCTCCAAGAGAACACACACACACACACACACACACACACACACACACACACACACACACACACACACACACACACGCACGCACGCACGCACAGAGAGAGAGAGAGAGAGAGAGAGAGAGAGAGAGAGAGAGAGAGAGAGAGAGAGACGTGTCAGACTCTCATTCTCTTCCAATCTCCAGAACCCAGGTCAATACCCAAAGCCAGAAGTGCCAGGTCAGGAGTATCCGTGTGTTTGTCCCTGGTCAGGACTCCACTCTTTGAACTCACATGTTGGTGATATACGAAAAGAAGCTTCCTTCTGTCACTCAAAGAACTCAACCTCACGTCCCCGCTATCTGAAGGGCATTGATGTTTATTCAGCCCATCCCATATCTCTCTGTACTATGTTTGCTCTGTGTAGCTACGCATCAAGATGTCGCAGGAGATATCAAAATACTTTGAGCTGCAGCTGTAAAACTTAGCAACACTCCCACCTGACTTTCTGACTTCATTGAGAATGCCAGCAACTTGTAATCTGGTGGGTGCAGGCAATAGCTAGAGAAAGATGTTACTCGTAAGGACGTATATTGAATGACAGGAACTGCACCTGTTCACGTTCAATAAGCGGGCTTTGAGACTGTCTCTTTCACTTCAGGAGGTGTGCACGTGTAAATTGAAGTTGGTGCAGTTCTAATTCATTTTAGTTTGTTTGACGTCTTTTTCTTATTCAATTTAAAACTCATTGTAGATTAAATTAGTCTCACCTTCGTAATGTGAATTATTGCTTTTCCTGTGGTTTTAATTGTTACTTCTATCATCATAAATGGCGCTCTTATAACGCATATTTTTTATTCGGAAGCAAGCTCTAAGCGTTTTACACTCTACACTCTTGCTTACAAAATGGGCTGCTTAAAGGTGTAGAATTTACTGATGAGCTGCTTGCCGTACTAATAATTCATTTCCTGTCATTCAGCCAAACACCAGTCACTCAGGTGTTAGTATATTTCTTCGATTTTTCTTGGTGGATACATTCTGTGTGTATATGTGATATCTGTACAAACAGCTAAGTTGATCTACTTTTCCAGTCATTGGTGACCAGATTTTACGTGTGTGTAGGATGATATACGTGCAAGTGTTCAGACATGAAACAGTTTATAGTCTCAGGTTAAGAACTTTTGCAGGAGTTGGCACCAGAGCCAGTCTTAACTCTGAAGGGAAGCACAACACACACACACACACACACACACACACACACACACACACACACACACACACACACACACACACACACACACGCACACACACACACACGTGTGCCAGACTCTCACTGTCTTCCACTCTCCAGAACCCAGCACAATCCCAGCGTCAAGTCAGGAGTATCTGTACGTTTGTCCCCGGTCAGGACTCCATGCTTTGAACTCACATGTTCATGTTATACCAAAAGAAGATCCCTTCTGCCACTCAAAGAATTCAACCTCACGTCCCCACTGTCTGAAGGGCATTGCCATTCATTCACCCCGCTCGATATATCTCTCTACTATGTTGGCTCAGTGCAACTACGCATTGAGATTTCTCAGGAGACAGGGAAATACTTCGATCTGTTATCAACAAAGTTACTACACTCCCAGCTGAAGTTCTTACTCCTTCGTGAACGCCAGCAACTTGTAATCTAGTGGGTGCAAGTAATACATGGTATAAGCTTTAACCCATTCGTACGCATCTTTAAGGAAAGGAACTGCGCTCGTCCACATTCAACGGATGTACATTCTGACTGTCAGTGAGTGTGAACCTTTCTCGTCAGGAGGTGTGCATGTGTAAATTCAGGTCACACACACACACACACACACACACACACACACACACACACACACACACACACACACACACACACACACTCACACACACACACGCGCACACTCACACACACACACTCACACACACACACACACACACACACACACACACACACACACACACACACACACACACACACACACACACACAACTATATTAAAAAGTTATATCAAAAAGAATTAAATACCTTTTCTGCTTACATGACTGAAAATGGTTTGCAAATATCAACTGAAAAACCACACATGATGTTATTTAATACTGGATCTGATCCAGTTAATATGCTTTATTTCAAGTCAACGGCATACCCATCAAATATACAAAACCAGTGAAATTCCTTGAAGTAAATTTAACATCAAAGTTGTCATGGAATTTTCATATAGAGCATATTCTAAAAAAAAAAAAAAGCTCGAAAAACTTTAAATCTATTAAAGGTTATTAGCAAGTGTGCTTGGGCTCAGGACACAGTTACTCTTTTGCACCTTTCTACTGCACTGGTTAGATCAACATTAACGTATGCACAAGAGGTGTTCTTCAGTGCACCCAAATACTTACTAAAAAAACTTCAAAGTATTGATTCCAAAGCATATAAGATAGCCATGGGACTACTACTCCATACTTCTTGTACAAAAGCATACAGTGCTGCTGGAACATTACCACTGGAAGAATACAGGAATCTTGCATGCACCAAATTTGTTATAAGAAGGTCTGCTATAGACAACAATATAGCCCTGAAATAGATATTAAATCGGACATCGATTTTCCCAAAAGCGCTAAAAATATATCATCTCAAACGACTCTAAGAACATATACTTCTTCGATTTTAGAATCATCAGATATCAAACTAACATCTATTGCAAAAAGATCTATTGTGTTTCCTATCCCCCCCCCCTGCCCCCCTGGAAACTAATACGAGCACATTTTGATATTGAGCATACAGATTTAACAAAGGCTGAAAATACTAATTTGTTATTATCCAATATCAAAATGCATTTGCATGATCACTATTCCAACCATTTTAAGATATACACTGATGGATCATTAATCAATGAACATACAGGTGAAGCATACATTATCCCAGGCCTTAACAAAGAAAAGTCAGATTATCTCGGAAAAAACAAATCTATATTCACTGCTGAGTTAACTGCTATAATTATGGCTTTAAAGTGTGTTGTTGATTACCTTCAAAATTTATTTCAAGTTGTTTTATTGTAGATTTAAAGTCAGTTCATACTGCAATGAAGAATTTTAGATTAAAAGTTCGACCTGAGATGATCACTGAAATAAATAATTTAGTACATTTCCTCTCAGTCAGAGACACCGAAATAACATTTCTTTGGGTGCCCTCCCACTGTGGGTTATATTATAATGAAAAGGTTGATGTTCTAGCATTTTTTCAGCTTCTCTATGTCAATGCAAGAGTGCTATACTTTGGCAGAAAAAGTACAATTTTCTAATTTTCACTTAATAGAAAGAGAAACTGGGTGTTTTGGCTTACACTATGAAATGAAAAATATTCATGAAAAGTTAAGTACGATGAAAACATTTATCGTGGACGACAGATAAGTTCCTTGATCTGTAGATTGAAATTAGACTGGTTTAAAACAAAGTATGTCAAAAATATACATTGTATATGTGGTCTTAGCATATCAACTGATCACATTATTTTGTGTAACTTAATGAAAAAATTCATTCCAAATACGTCTGTACAGCCTATTCAAAAATATTTTCCTCTCAGCAAGTGAAACATATCTCTTCTTTTTGCACTTAGGTAAAAGTCCAATTGGCAAATACTTATAATAGATAACAGTCAGTGGTGAGATGAGACAGAAGAGTTACATGTTTAGTTTTTTTTTTCTTTTTTGTTTTGTTTTGTTTGATTTGTTTTTAAATCTTTGATTAAGTGGAATTTCTACGTTTGTGTTATAGCTGTAGATAAGTTACTTCTTTTGACTCGTTGTGTTAACCTTTTTTCCCGGACCCCAATTTTTTTTGTCTAATATCATGTAATGTGGAAAGACATAAAACAAAACAACAACAACAACAACAACAACACACACACACACACACATGACACACACACACACTGACACACACACACACACACACACACACACACACACACACACACACACACACACACACACACACACACACACGCACGCACGCACACACACACACGTGCAAAACTCTCATTTTCTTCTACTTTCCAGAATCGAACAGAATCTCTGTGCCAGAGGTGTATGGTCAGGAAAATCCGTGTGTTTGTCCCCGGTCAGGACTCCATGCTTTGAACTCACACGAAGCTCCCTTCTGCCACTCAAAGAATTCAATCTCACGTGCCCACTATTTGAAGGGTATTGGCATTCATTCAGCCCGTCTGACATCTCTCTGTTCCATGTTTGCTTCACGCAGCTAAGCATCAAGATTTCCCAGGAGATAAGGAAACACTTTGATCTACAGCCACAACACTTGCTACACTCCCAGCTGAGCTTCCAGCTCTGTTCAGAACGCCAGCAAATAGTAATCTGGTGCGCACAGGCGACACGTGTCATATCCTTTCACCCATAACTTAACAACAGGAACTGTGCATGGCCACGTTCAGTGAGAATGCATGCTGCCTGTTGATAAGTGTGAGCGTTTTGAGTCAGGAGATGTGCACGTGTAAATTCAAGTTGGCGAAGTTCTGAAACATTTGGGTTTGTTTGAGGTCTTTTGTTTTAATGTCATTAACATTCATCACAGATTTTTTCTATTTCATAATTCTTTATGTAGCTGTTGTTCTTGTTGTTGTGGTGTTGTTGCTGTTGTTGTTGTTGCTGTTGTTGATATTGTTGATGTTGATGGTTATCATATAGCGCATATTCTTGGTTTAACACAAGTTCAAAGTGTTTTGCACTCTACACTATCGTTTACAAAGTGGGCTGCTTAAAGGCGTAGAGCTGACTGAAGGGTTGCCGGTTGGCCTTAATCATTCGTTTCCTGTATCATTCTTATCAGTCCTTTAGTTGTTCGCTTATTCCTTTGTTGTTGTTGTTTTTCTTTTCTCAGAGGATGTATGCTGTGTGTATATATGCCATCTATACCAACAGCCACACTAACCTTCCCTTCCACAAACTGGTGATGGGGTTTAATGTGTGTGTAAGATGAGATGCATGCATGCGTTCATGCTTGAGAAGGCAGTTCATAGTTTCTTTTGAAGGACTTTTTGAGAGATAGGGTTATAGCCAATGTTAACTCTGAGAACACACACACACACACACACACACACACACACACCACGCACGCACGCACCACAGCACACACACACACACACACACACACACACACACACACACACCACACACACACACACACACACACACACACACACACACACACAAATGTGTGAGACTTTTTTTTTCCTCAGCCTTTCAAAACCCAACTCAATATCTGTGCCAAAAAGTGCCAGCTGAGGGGTATCCGTGTGTTTGTCCCTGGTCAGGACTCCACTCTTTGAATTAACATGGTCATGACATACAAAAAGAAACTTAGTTCTGTCACTCCAAAGAATTCAGTCTCACGTCCTCACTATCTGAAGGGCATCGACATTCATTCAGCCTGTTCCATATCTCCCTGCGCTATGTTTGCACTGTGAAGCTATGGGTCAAGACTTCCAAGAAAATAAAAGAAAAGGAAACACTTCCATCTCCAGCCCCAAAACATGCCACACTGCCAGCTGAGTTTCTGACACCATGAGAACGCTAGCAACTCGTGATCT
>CM065742.1:9492961-9495461 GCA_033310375.1 Conus canariensis | reverse complement strand
CCACACTCTCTGCCAGCTCAGTGGCGTTGCACTCACGCCGCTCATTCCGACCTCCCCGTCCACAGCCGCAGCCCCGGTACCGGCAATCCACAGGGAGCAGTCAATGTGGAGTCGTCAAGAGGCAACCCACCGGAGGAGGCACTGCACTGCTGCCGAGTCGCATCGGTGGTGTTCAGTGGTGCCTGTTCTGATCCAACATACGCAGGATACCACCCACTAAGCCCCCTACTGACGACAATAATTGCTAAGTTTCAAAACGAAGTGACCGAGGGCGGAAAA
This sequence comes from Conus canariensis, assembly GCA_033310375.1. NCBI lineage: Eukaryota > Metazoa > Mollusca > Gastropoda > Neogastropoda > Conidae > Conus > Conus canariensis. The sequence continues at coordinate 9,495,182 of CM065742.1, read as the reverse complement.
TGAAGCGGTAACTAACCCCTTCTCTTTCTAAATAATTGCTTAGTCGCGGAGCTGGCATGAGTGAGCTCTCTGTCTGGAGGGCGCCACCACATCCATCCAACGACAGCCCCCATGAACTTGCCGATACCGATGACCCCGACGGTAGCTTACCATGGTCATAGACGTGGAGAGGACATCGAAACTGAGGTCACCATGACAGCAGGGCATGAAGGGCCACATAATTTGAGACTTTTTACAAATGCTGATCGATGAGAATGTCCATGATGAAAATGATGCTATGGATTTCCAATCCGATGCGAGACTGTGTTCTACGCTTACTTTCATAAATGGTGTCTACATACTGGGGCATTGGGATTCATCTCAAACAGGACTTTTCGTCTCTACACATTAGCATAATGTGACTTTGTCAAACAGGTGTAAAAGTCTCTGCACATCAGAGTAATGTGATTCATTTAAAACAAGAGTGATGGTCATTACACACTTGAGTAAGGTGACTCTTCTCAAACAAGAGTTTCTACACACTGGAGTAATGGTACTCTTCTCAAACTCTAGCCATGAAAGGAATGGGACTTTCCTCAAACTGGAGTAACAGTGTCTGTATATTCGAATAATGGGACTCTCCTCAAACACGAGTAATGGTCTCTACACATTTGAGTAATGGGACTCTCCTCCAACACGAGCAATGATCTCTGCACATTAGAATAATGGGACTCTTCTCATACAGGACTCATTGGATTCCACACAAGGTTTGAAGCAAAGTTCACATACAGTGAATTGAACTTCCACACAAAACTATTGGATTTTCTCAGTTCAATTAATTTCACGTTGCTTATAGCCCAGCCGACCACAAGGGGCCATAACTGGCCTCTTATACCGTCAAGATCAATTGCATATGTTTTGTAGCTGAAGAAAACTGACATCCAGTAACCAGCTTGTTTTAAACATACTTTTAAAAAAAAAGCCCTAAATCTGATCTGTTCCCCAAAAACATCGTAACTCAAACGAATAATATTTACTTTTTAGAAATCTAAAACATCACATCAAGTGGAACATCCCTGAATATGGTCTTAGTGGAGGCTGCTGTAAAGTGTTTATGATGCACGTCCTGTGAGATCAAACACTATGTAAACAACTTTCTGACAGTATGGCTCATCTTATGGCATGCAGCATGGAGCAACGTCGGTTTTTATAATGTACGTGCAAATAAAGACGTCAAAATACCAGTAAAATCGACTTGATGCTTCTTTATCTTTTTGTCTGTTGTTGTTGTTGTTGTTTTAATCAGACTTTCCAGAGCCAACTCCGGAGACCAAGTCAATGTAAGTTGAATCATCATCATTTGTGAGGCACAAGGTCATTGCTGGGTCCTGTTGTTCTTCACTGCCACTGTTCATGACTCCTCATTCTCCGGAATACATCAGAGGACGGAATTCATCATAGAAGGAATTCATCAGAGGAAGAAATTCATCAGAGGACGGAATTCATCATAGGAAGGAATTCATCAGAGGAAGAAATTCATCAGAGGACGGAATTCATCATAGGAAGGAATTCATCAGAGGAAGAAATTCATCAGAGGAAGGAATTCATCAGAGGAAGGAATTCATCGAGGAAGGATCATGAGGCAGAATTCATCAGAGGAGGCAAGGGGAGGAATTCATCAGAGGAGGTAAGGGGGGAGGGGTGGCTGGTGTGTGTAGATACCATTGATGTGCAGAATCCGTCAAAGAGGAGGGGCGGAAGGGGAGCAAGGGGATGGGGGTGGGGGGTAGGGGGGGTTGCAGCTTCTCGTGTGTGACTGTTCGATGCTTCCCTGTCTTTGGCTTGATTAGGAAAAATACCTCCCCCTCCCTCTTGCCACCCACCATCTCTCTCTCTCTCTCTCTCTCTTCTCTCTCTCCTCTCTCTCTCTCTCTCTCTCTCTCTCTCAGAGCAGCAACCAGTGCAACAGTCTTCAATCATGATTGAAAGAAAGGATCAGAGAGACAGACAGACAGACAGACAGACAGAGACAGAGAGAGAGAGAGAGAGAGAGAGAGAGAGAGAGAGAGAGAGAGAGAGAGAGAGAGAATGAGAGACTATGTTCAAAAGCCAACTGGATCCTTTTTACAGAAAGCGTCCAAAAAGAACTGATTAAAGAGGGTGTTCTGCAAAGTCAGGGCTCTGTTGAAAGCCGAACAGACACAATCATACACTGTGGAAAAGATTGAATGGATGATAAGAC
>CM065742.1:9477961-9487961 GCA_033310375.1 Conus canariensis | reverse complement strand
AAAACACCCACCGTCTTTTTCTGCAAGCACATCGATGACATCAACACGACTGCCACCCTCGTGTTCCAATGTCAGATCAGTCTGAGGCACCGTCACTGCCTCTGGGTCTGTGACACACAACGTGTTCTGCTGAAGCGGGTGGGCAGGTCGTGTCGCCTGTGTATTCATCATCTCTTCACATTCAGGACTGTCAGCGGGGTCATTGTCAGGGAATGTGTCAGACGCAGTCATCTTTCCCGTGTTGTAAATTAAACTGGGGGGTGTTGGAAGAAACAGGCCAGAAGGGGACGTAGACACACTTGCTTTTTGCTATTCTCTCCAACCTCTGTAGGCCTCGGCTCTCTTCCTGTCCCGGGTAACTTGCGACGGGCACTTTCTCCGATACACTGCCGTGTCACTGTGTGTCACAGGAGATTGGCGGGCAGTCGTCAGTCGAAGAACAACAACGAGTTGGTGTTCTCCTCCTTCGATTTTAAAAGATGATAAACACATTTCTCGTAAAAACGTGTTCAGAACACTCTCCAAACGCGACGGAAGCCCAACCACTGGCATATTGAAGAAGTTATTTCGTAAAACACACTGCAAATTTGCGCTCTCTTTCGAATACCTTCTTGCTGGTCGCCAAGCAAGGGAAGCGAGAGAGAGAGAGAGAGAGAGAGAGAGAGAGAGAGAGAGAGAGTAAGAGAATGAGAGCGAGAGAGAGAGAGAGAGAGGAGGTGTGTGTGTGTGGTGTGGTGTGTGTGTGTGTGTGTGTGTGTGTGTGTGTTGTGTGTGTGAGAAAGAGAGAGAGAGAGAGAGAGGAGAGAGAGAGAGAGAGAGAGAGAGAGAGAGAGAGAGAGAGAGAGAGCGATAGAGGTAAGGAGAGATGAAGGGTATTTTTTGTTTGTTTGTTTATTTTGTCTTGCCATCTAATCCATTGACTTCGTCAAAGAATGAGGGAGAGGGTGGGATAAGGGTAACGTCTGAGTGAGGGAACGGGAGAGGAGAGGTGATGGGGGGGGGGGGGGGGTCTGAATGCGTGTTTTGGTCGCTTTAGGATTTCTGTGTTTAAAGGATCTAGAAAGGGGCGCACGGCGAGGATGAATGTAAGGTGTGAATGCAAGGGGGGTGGGGGTGTAAACTACATTAAAATAGCAAACACTCCAAACGAACATCGATAAAGCATGAAAAAGTGTTGTTAAAGTGCTACACAACTTCTTAAAAAAACTCTCGATCTCTGTCTCAGTCTCAGTCCCCCCCCCTCTCTCTCTCTCTCTCTACACACACATCCACCACCACACACACACACACACACCACACACACACACACACGCAATCAGAGAGAGAGATTCGGGAAGACAGAGCAGAGAGACAGAGACAGACAAACAGACAGTGACTGAATCTTGGCAAAACCGGTTCTTAAAGTTTACCTCACACACACACACACCGCGCGACGCGCGCGCGCGCGCACACACACCACACACACACACACACACACACACCACACACACACACACACACACACGAAACAGTGCAGTTACAGAGACTTGCTTTTTCTACGCATGTGAGTCAATAACAGCACTGCACTCAACCGACCCCACCACAGACCCCGCTATCGGCTCTTTCGCTGCCAGCAACTGTACCAAACTGCCAGGACCACCTTGCAGAAACAACCACCGTCCAAAACCAGCAAACTAAACAGTCAGTCCACTTACAGCACAGACCTACGTGCAAGAACTCCAACATCATTTTGTCTGCCTCCGTCTTCCTAACACCTCGTAGCAACCCACAGTGTGGTGGAGAAAGATAAATGCTCTGAATTCCCATTCTAAATGTTCTGATTAAACATGAACAAAAGCACAGACTCTGTCATTGCGCAGCCTGTTAACAAACCACACCACTCACATGACAACCCCAGGTTGTTCCCTCATTGAAAAAGAGTGACGCTAATAGTCCTGACAGTGTAAGTAGTTCTGGGCTACAACCCTAAGCGTTCTTGCATTCCCTTGAATCAGCTTATGAATATCAATTAAGCTGTCTCTGATTTCAGTAAACCACGTGCCATTTAAGTGACTTTGATTTTGTTTATATTTCAGAATTTCAGTTTGTTCGAATTGTGATTTGCAGAAATATCTTCTGATCTGCAAGCTTATTGTTTTGTTTACTTCTGCTTATATGAGTATACATTCACTTACACAGTTTTGGGATAAGTTGAGCCTCGAATTTATCGGAGCGATCCTATACCTATGAAAAATCAACTTTGATTTGTGGTTCCAAATTCGTTGTGTGTTACCTCCCTTGCACACAGAAGAACAAAGCGTGGATGGAGAGATAGAAAGTTTGTGTTTAAGAATTTGTTGTTTTGATAAGCATTCGATTATTTCAAAACAATCAGTGAAAGCCACAGTGATGGTCAAAATTAGATTTTGCGGATGATATACCTGTATACAGAATGATGATCAGCATTCAAGATCAAGAAACCTGCAACAAGAAGTGATTGCTTAGCTGATGAGAAAGGAATCTGACGTATGGAGTCTGATCCTGTCAAGTGCCAAGCTCTGCCAATTACCAGAAAGAGAAAAACCATCCAGTAATCCTAAACCTGCGTGGACACACTCTGGACACGGTGACCAGAACAGAATGCTCTGGCATCAGCTCTCACCCAGGGGCTTCACTGGAACGACCACATCGGTGGTATCTGTGCTAAAGCAAAATGCACTCTCGAGGGTTATTGCGTGGGACTTTAAGATCAGGCACACCAGGGTCAAGGACAGCGTTTACAGAGCATTGGAACCCTCTCTGCTGGGATCTGCGCCACCATTTTTCTGGGATCCCTACTCATGAAATATTGCCGACCAAGTCAAGAACAGTACGAGCGGCGCATTCAGAAAGGTAGCACGTGGCAACGGCACGTGGACTCACTGAGCTTGGACGCCATCGGAAAACTGATAGCAGAGAGCCAGGGGGTTCCTATGGGACACAGGGGATTTGTCTACTGCTCCAATCCCCTGTTGCCAGCGAAGAGGGCATGACCAGCAGTTCCGAATCCCTCCATGAACACAATACACTGGCTTGTCCTTCCTGCCAAGTACTACCAGTGAACGGAGCGGCCTGTCAAATCCAGACCTCAAGACCAATACCTTTGACACGGCGGTGTCTGGGTACAACAGGGAACAAATGCAGTTACCTCACCCCCCCCCCCCCTTCCAAAGCCTTCACCCACAGGCTCTCCCCTTCTTTTGATGTCCTTTGGTCTTCTGGGAAAGCTGTGAACTACTAACCTCTTCTGGATGGGGTGTGTGCGTGGTGTGTGTGTGTGTGTGTGTGTGTGTGTGTGTGTGTGTGTGTGTGTGTGTGTGTGTGTGTGAGCGCACACATGCGCGTGCATCCACACAAGAAGTTACTGTCAACCACCAATACCCTTCACTTCTCTGTACTCCTGATCCCTCAAGAGAAGAAGAAGAAGAAGAAGAAGAAGAAGAAGAAGAAGAATGACGTGGCAGACATTTTGTCAAAGGTTAAAGTAAAGGATCAATATGTGTTGAAAACAGATTCTATTAAACAGAGATGCGAAATTGGCTGAAATGAATTCCTCTCATCCAGCTTTATTGGGCACCTTGTATGATTTATCAGACCAGATTTAATTTTGCCTGTGCTTGTATAACGAGTAACAAAAGGATGATCTATTTTCTAAAGAAAGCCAAAGGCTGCTTTTAATTCGTGGACTATATCATGCCATTTATGTTCATGTGTCTGAAACACACATACACACACATAGGCGCAAACGATCTCTGTCTGTCTGTCTGTCTGTCTGTCTGTCTGTCTGTCTGTCTGTCTCATAAACACACACACAGACATGCACGCACGCACGAATGCACACACACACACACACACACACACACACACACACACACACCACACACACACAACACCACACATCACGCATTCATGCGCGCACGTCACGCACGCACGATGCACACACACACACCGCGCCGCGCGCGCGCGCGCGCACTCACGCACGCACACACACACACACACACTACACACACACACACACACACACACACACACACCAAAGCACGCACATGTCTGTCACCCCCAAGGCACGTGCTGACCAGTGGCCAGCAAGCAGACGGTGAAACAGGATGACCAAAAGGTCAAGCGGTGAACGGCGAAAGGGGAAACTCACAGGACTGATTCAGAAAGCGACACACTGGTCAGCAGGACACACACTATCCGAGCCGGACACCATCCTGGCAAAATCTGAGGCTGGCGCCTCTGTGTTCTGATGACTATAGAGGTGTAAGAAGGACGACTGCGATGGAGGAGCTTATGAGAAGAGAGAGAGAGAGAGAGAGAGAGAGAGAGAGAGAGAGAGAGAGAAGAGAGACAGACAGACAGACAGACAGACAGACAGACAGACAGACAGACAGAGACACAGAGAGAGATTCCTATTTATAAGAAGAGAGAGAATCCTTTTTATAAGAAATCTGTTTGGGGGGCTTTTTTTTTTTTGACAATATGTTTTACTTTAAGCAGATTTTCTTGTGAAGTGTTTGCGATTTTTGGAGAGAGAGAGAGAGAGAGAGAGAGAGAGAGAGAGAGAGAGAGAGAGAGAGGAGGGAGGGAGGGAGGGAGGGAAGCAGAGAGAGAGAGAGAGACAGAGACAGGAAGAAAGAGATTCCTTTTTATAAGAAAAAAAAAGATTCGTTTTTTAAAAGAAGTTTTTCTTTTCTTTTTGACAACATCGTTTTAGCTTAATTTTCATTTTCTTTTGAACTGTTTGCGATTTTTGAATCTACTTTGTGTTCGTCCCTCCCCTTCCCCTTGACTTTGACATTCGCTTGGTCAGTCCTCCACGTCCCGGACCCCCGAGAAAAAACGGAAATCCTAAAGCGACCAAAAGAAGCATTCAGTTCTTGTCTCCTCCTCTTCCACTCTCCCTTCCCCCCCCACTCAGACAAATCACTACACGATAAGGTAAATATATCATGCCGAGAAAGAAGAAAGAAGAAGAAGAAAGAAAGAAAGAAAGGAAAGAGAAGGAAGGAAGGAAGGAAAGAGAAGAAAGAAAGAAAGAAAGAAAGAAGAAGAAAGGAAGAAGAAAGGAAGAAGGAAGAGAAAGAAAGAAGAAAGAGAAGAAGAAGAAGAAGAAGAAGAAAGGAAGAAAGAAGAAGAAAGAAAGAAAGAAAGAAAGGAAAGGAGAAGAAGAAAGAAGAAAGAAAGAAAGAAAGAAAGAAAGAAGAAGAAAGGAAGAAGAAGGAAGAAAGGAAAAGAAAGAAGAAAGAAGAAAGAAGAAGAAGAAAGAAGAAAGAGAAGGAAGAAGAAGAAAGAAAGAAAGAAAGAAAGAAAGAAGGAAGGAAGAAAGAAAGAAAGAAAGAAAGAAGAAAGAAAGAAAGGAAGGAAGGAAGGAAGAAAGAAAGAAAGAAGAAGAAAGAAAGAAAGAAAGAAGAAAGAAGGAAGGAAGAGAAGAAAGAAAGAAAGAAAGAAAGAAAGAAGGAAGGAAGGAAGGAAGAAAGAAGAAAGAAGAAAGAAAGAAAAAAGGAAGAAGGAAGGAAGGAAGAGAAGAAAGAAAAGAAAGAAAGAAAGAAAGGAAAGGAAGAAGAAGGAAAGAAGAAAGAAGAAAGAAGAGAAGAAGGAAGGAAGGAAGAAGGAAGAAAGAAAGAAAGAAAGGAAGAAGGAAGAAGGAAGAAAGAAAGAAAGAAAGAAAGAAAGAAAGAAAGAAGAAGGAAGGAAGAAGAAGAAAAGAAAGAAAAGAAGAAGAGAAGAAGAGAAAAGAAGAAAGAAGAAAGAAAGAAAGAAAGGAAGAGAAGAAAGAAAGGAAGGAAGGAAGGAAAGAAGAAAGAAGGAAAGGAAGAAGAAGAAGGAAGGAAGAAAGAAAGGAAGAGAAGAAAGAAAGAAGGAAGAAAGGAAGAAGAAGAAGAGAAAGAAGGAAGAAGGAAGGAAAGAAGAAAGAAAGAAAGAAGGAAGGAAGGAAGGAAGAAGGAAGGAAGAAAGAAGAATGAAGAAGGAAGAAGGAAGGAAGGAAGGAAGAAAGAAAGAAAGGAAGGAAGGAAGGAAGAAAGAAAGAATAGAAGAAGTAAGGAAGAAAGAAAGAAAGAAAATGAAGAAAGGAAAGAAGAAGGAAGAAGAAGAAAGAAAGAAGAAAGGAAGGAAGGAGGGAAGAAAGAAAGAAGAAGGAAAGAAAGAAAGTAAGGAAGAAGAAAGAAAGAAATGAAGAAAGGAAAGAAGGAATGAAAGAAGGAAGAAAGGAAGGAAGGAAGGAAGGAAAGAAGGAAGGAAGGAAAGAAGGAAGGAAGGAAGGCAGAAGGAAAGAAACAAACAGACATAAAAATGAAACAAAAATACACGTTCATCTCTGCTGCCCTTACAGCCCCCACCCCCTCATACACACAGTCAGACACAGTCAACACACACACACACACACACACACACACACCACACACACACACACACACACACACAAACACACACAACACACACACACACACACACTCACCACAACAACACACACACCACCACTCACAACACACACACACACACACACACGCGCGCGCGCGCGCGCGCAACCACAACACCACACACACACCACACACACACAGCGCGCGCGCGCGCGCGCACACACACACATACTCACACACACACACACACACACACACACACACACACACACACACACACACACACACACTGTTCTTTAAAAAAAAAACGATTCGTAGGTTCATCCAAATTTGTCAGCTCTGAATAAATGATGACCAGTGCTTTCTCTTACAGACTATTCCAGACACATCCATTAGAGAGCCAATGGTTTTCTGACGGGTGCAACAATTCACCCCAACCCCATTTCCTCACGCAGACATGCGTAGGGAGTGTGAGGGGTCAGGGTGGGGGAGTGCATAGCTATGTTGGAATGTTCTGTAAAATGTCTGGAACCAAGTCCCGTCCGACCGCAGGCTCCCTGAAGTCTGTCCAGATGATCCCTTGATCTGCACAAAGATGTGATGTATGTATGAGATTCAATGGGGGGGTTAGCGATTTTTTCTGGTAGTTGCTTTGGCTATTTTCGCCGTCTGAGCAGCTGTTTCTCGCTTGACTTACATTTATTTTCATGGGAGGAAAAACCCCGGTGACAATATTAAAGGGCTGGGTCTTCTCTCGCAGGATGACTAAAGCGACTTCTGTATAGCATCAGAGAACTTACTAATGCCAAGCGTTCCAGGTTTCGACTTGTTTTTAAGTGAAATTTGAAAACAACGTCAAGAAACTGTTGTCAACAGTTGAGGTATCTAGTATTTGGAGGTCTGTAGGACTATGTTATTATCATTATTAATTATTATTATTTATTATTGTTGTTGTTGTTGTTGTTGTTGTTGTTATCATTATTATTATTGCTATCATTATCATTATCATTATTGCTATTGTTATATTATTATTATTCATCATCATTATTATTACTATCATTATTATTATCATTCGTATTATAATCATTATTACCATTATTATTATCAATACTTACATAGCGCCCATCCTCGGCTAGAGACCAAAGTGTAAGCGCTTTACAATCCACACTTGTTTACACAACGGGCTTTACAATCCACACTCGTTTACCTGGGTAGTGCCGACTGAAGAGCTGCCAGCAGACGTTTCATTCAGTCGTTTCCCGTGTCATCCAGTCAATAATGTTCAATGCCGTTCACTCAGTTTCCTTACATCCTTCATTCTTTCCATTGCTCACGAAGGGTGCATGCTATGTGTAACGTGTCATCCATACCAACGGCCAAACTGGCCTTCTCTTCCAAAAGTTGGTGATGGGATTTTACATGTGTGCAAGATGTTATGCGCGCGTTCACACACGGAACCTCGGTTTATAGTCTCATTCGAAGGCCTGTATGTGAAATGGAGTCAGAACCAATGTTAACTCCGAGGGAAAAAAAACCCTGTACCGAAACGGCCCGGCGGAAATTCGAACCCGCAACCCCAGGATCACCAAGATTACGAGTCAGGCGCTCTACTACCGAGATATTCGGGCCCCCTATATTTGAAATCCATCGTAGATCATTGTACAATATTGTGTAGGAGAAGAGACACAGAGCTGGAGGAGGGAGTGCTGAGGAGTCTTGATCCCCTGTCAGAGTGATACCCTGAAAGAACTGCTACGTATTGCCATACTACCGGCTAATTCAAAGTCACCTAGAGGTCAACCTGATGTTGATTGAAAACAGAAATCTGTGGCAGAGCAAGTAATACCCCCAGTACAGCGTCTGGTTTGTGGCGTTCTGTCTACTTTAAACCATAGTTGAATTACCTGACATCATAAGAGCGAGGAAAGACGGTGTGTGCTGTGTGGATGGAGGTTATGCCCCCTGTCATGTGGATGTCTGGAGGAAACGTATGCACGAAGTCAGACCATCGATCGACCCGGTGTGTTCCAGAGATCCACCTGTTACTGACTGAAAATAAACAAGCTTTGTGCACACAACAAATTTCCTCCGAAGGGGATCCCCTATGTGTCCGTTTGCCTGAGTTCCAGAGCTGGATCACTCGGCATTACTAAAATGGGGTTCAGTGTAAGTGCGTTAGTGCGAGTCCATTTCTGGCTGGTGGCCTTCAGGTGACTTTATCACAAAGAAAGTCCCTATGGATTACCAGGAGGTGGCTGGAAGAACCTGGCTACACACTGTACGGTCGACGTAGGAGAGGTCAGGTGGGAGCAGAGCAAAGGAGAGGAAATTACAAAACAATAGGAAAAGGGTAGTAACAGATGGGGGTTGTATTGCTACCTGGAGTTAGACCTAGTCTCCCAACAAACGAAAATGCACTACTCACTCGTAGCTTTCGACAGCCATCCGGCCATCTTCTTCAGCGATGCTGTTGCTAACTGAGTGAACTCGATTCAGATCACGCGACCATGGGACATGCCCAGGTCACGTGACCGAATCAATGAAGTGTACACCGGGGGCAAGGTGTAGCGGCCCCTGTCCCTGTTGAGCTGGGGATTGATGGCTGCGATGTAGATGGCCTCCTTGACCCCTCGTTGGAACCACTTGTTTTCTCTGTCAAGGATGTTGACGTTGTTCGTGTCAAATTGGTGTTGCTCGGAGTGCAGGTGTGCTCCGACAGGTGAAGAGACCCTCTTGTGTTCTGTGAGTCTCTTTTGGAGGGGACGTTCTGTTTCTCCGACATAGTGTTGGTTGCAGTCACGGCAGTCTATTCTGTAGATGACGCCGGAATTGTCGAGTTTGTTGGTTTTGTCCTTGGGGGCGACGAGTTGGCTGCGGATGGTGTTGGTGGGCTTGGGATGGACCGCGACCTCTAGTTTCCTGATCTTCCTGGTCAGAGCTTCACTTACACCTCAACATAGTCCCTTGCGCTCTTGTTCTCTTGCTGGTGGTTGGGGTGAGGTGGTAGATGTCTTGCTTCCTGGGCTGTTCCAGGCCCACTTCTGGTAGCCCGAATTGGTGAGCACTTCCTTCAGGTGGTCTTTCTTCTTCTGCTGTGCCTCTTGAGTTGAGCAGATGGTATTGGCTCTGTGGGTGAGAGTTCGAATCACCCCAAGTTTGTGTTCCAGAGGTTGGAGGCTGTCGAACTGCAGGTACTGGTCTGTGTGGGTCGGTTTGCGGTAGACCGCGAAGGAGAGCACGCCGTCTGTTCTGGTGATGAGTGTGTCCAGCATTGTGTCAGATGGGGGTTGACTGTCTGTGTGGATATGGGGGGTGTGGAGAGAGTGGGGTAGGGAGGCGAAGAAAACAAAAGCTGTGATCATGATTGCTGCTTTCCCCATTTTGCTTGGGTCTCCGTCTCGCCTTTGGCACCGAGGAGCAGAATCCACAGAACACAAAAAACGTTGGCACTGAAGGGTCCCATTTGACACTGAGGAACATAATCCACAGAACACACACAAAACGTTGGCACTGACGTGTCCCATTTGACACTGAGGAACAGAATCCATAGAACACACACAAAACGTTGGCACTGAAGTGTCCCATTGGCCACTGAGGAACAGAATCCACAGAATACACAC
>CM065742.1:9457961-9475461 GCA_033310375.1 Conus canariensis | reverse complement strand
ATGGTTCCCTGTTACGAACCGTGCTGCTCTCTTCTGAATCTTTTCGAGGTTATCAATGTCTTTAGATGGTAAGGATCCCAGACTGAGCAACCATATTCCAGTACTGGTCTCACACATTACACATCATGTCTAAGGTGAGGCGTTGGACCAGGTGTAGATTATACCTAGTTCACCTCACACATGATGTCTGAGGTGAGGTGTTGGACCAGGTGTAGATTATACCTAGTTCACCTCACACATGATGTCTGAGGTGAGGTGTTGGACCAGGTGTAGATTATACCTAGTTCACCTCACGCATGATGTCTAAGGTGAGGTGTTGGACCAGGGGCAGATTTCACCTAATTCACCTCGTACATCATGTCAAAGGTGACGCGTTGGCCCAGAAGTAGATTTTACACGGTTCACCTGACACATCATGCATGAGGCGACACGTTGACCCAGGGGTAGATTTCACCCAGATCATCTCACATCATGTCAAAGGTGATGTGTTGGACCAGGGGTAGATTTCACCTAGTTCATCTCACCAACATCTAAGGTGACGTGTTGGACCAGGAGTACATTTCACCCTGTTCACCCAACATCATGTTTAAGGTGATGTGTTGGGCCAGGGGTAGATTCACCCTGTTCACCACACATCATGTCTGAGGTGAAGTGTTGGACCAGGGGTAGATTTCACCCTGTTCACCCAACATCATGTCTAAGGTGATGTGTTGGCCAGGGGTAGATTTCTCCCAGTTCACCACATATCATGTCTAGGTGACGTGATGATTCAGGGGTAGATTTCTCCCAGTTCACCACACATCATGCCTAGGTGACGTGATGATTCAGGGGTACATTTCAACCAGTTCACCACACATCATGCCTAGGTGACGTGATGATTCAGGGGTACATTTCAACCAGTTCACCACATATCATGTCAAGGTGTCGTGGTGATTCAGGGGTACATTTCAACCAGTTCACCACATATCATGTCAAGGTGACGTGATGATTCAGGGGTACATTTCAACCAGTTCACCACATATCATGTCAAGGTGACGTGATGATTCAGGGGTACATTTCAACCAGTTCACCACACATCATGTCAAGGTGACGTGGTGATTCAGGGGTAGATTTCAACCAGTTCACCACACATCATGTCAAGGTGACGTGGTGATTCAGGGGTACATTTCAACCAGGTCACCGCACATCATGTCAAGGTGTCGTGGTGATTCAGGGGTACATTTCAACCAGGTCACCACACATCATGTCAAGGTGACGTGGTGATTCAGGGGTAGATTTCAACCAGTTCACCACACATCATGTCAAGGTGTCGTGGTGATTCAGGGGTAGATTTCAAGCAGTTCACCACACATCATGTCAAGGTGTCGTGGTGATTCAGGGGTACATTTCAACCAGTTCACCTCACACATCATGTCAAGGTGTCGTGGTGATTCAGGGGTAGATTTCAACCAGGTCACCACACATCATGTCAAGGTGACGTGGTGATTCAGGGGTACATTTCAACCAGGTCACCACACATCATGTCAAGGTGTCGTGGTGATTCAGGGGTAGATTTCAACAGTTCACCTCACACATCATGTCAAGGTGTCGTGGTGATTCAGGGGTAGATTTCAATCAGGTCACCCACACATCATGCCTAGGTGACGTGGTGATTCAGGGGTAGATTTCAACCAGGTCACCACACATCATGTCTAGGTGACGTGGTGATTCAGGGTAGATTTCAACCAGGTCACCACACATCATGTCTAGGTGACGTGGTGATTCAGGGGTAGATTTCAACCAGGTTCACCACACACGTTGCCATTCCAGTTCCATTGACCGCTGTCATACAAACTGGCCACTCCGCTCTCTCATACGGACATGTCGTTCTGGTGGTTTAAGGTCGTTTAGAGAGGTGTTCAATCTCTCCCAAGGGCTACTCCCCACCGGGTGTATCACCCTTCAGTTGTTGTCTAGGACGTTAAACCTAGATGGAATTAACCAATTCATTCAGGGGATGGGAAGGAGCTCATGCGTTACGGTACAACTTTGGACTTTTTTTTCTCAAAAAAAAAAAAAAAGAAAAAAAAAAAAAAAGAAAGTCAACTCGACGGGATTAGAAATTAATGGCATAGCAAGAGATACATAAAACTGCTCGCTCTGCACCCACCCACCCACCCACACCTTTCCCAAATCTACACAACATTTTATGATGAGTAGGGTTTTTTTTTTGTTTCTGACGTCACTTTTGTTTTTCTCTCTCTCTTTTCTTTTTTTTTTTTTCCCCATCTTTTTATATATATTTCTTTTTTTTTTGATGTCCCTAAAATAAAAGTAAATAAACTAAAACTTGTTTAACAGGAAATCATGAAGTCACGTTCAGAGATAGATAAATAAAATGAAACGGGTGTTCGTGTTGCGAATATTCGAATGAATGTATCTGCTGCAAAAAAAAAACAAACACAATTCAATTCAATTCAATTCAATTCAAATTTAATCCTTTGACCCCTGTTGGGGCATGGAGGATACAAATGTAACAAAGAGAAATACGAAACTCACTCAGAACAATGTGTGAACATAGTTGCGAAATGCTGAATTCTGGTGAACTGTAATGATTCATTAAACAATCTTCCCATTTTTTAGAAACTTACTAATATTCAAACAAATGCGTCTTCCTTTTTGAAATAAATTACAAAAGTTGAAAACAGACTTTGGTTTTAGATATTTTTTAGGGATTAATTTTTCACGAAGTTCATTATATTTTGGACATTCCATGATGCAATGAAATTCATCTCCAATTTCACCCATTTCACAGTTACGACAAATACGCAATTCTCTTGGAACATTATGGTGTCTTCCAATTTCAATTTGCAATTTATGGTTACTACATCTAAATTTAAATAAAGATATAACATAAATATCTGGTAAGGTAGAAATATAATGTTCTTTTCCAAAGACAGTCTTTACACTTTTATAGAATACACACTTGTTGCTGTTTTCAAGAGAACTGCGCCAATCACGAGCACCTATCCCCACCGCTTTTCCGCTCTTCAACCACTCCCGGCACCCCACCCAACACAGCAGCAACGACAACCACCCCCTCCCACCTCACTGTCACCACTACCCCCCCCCCTCACACACACACACACACACACACACACACACACACACACACACACATACACACACACACACACACAACACACACACACACACACACACACACACACACACACACACACACACACACACACACACACACACACACACCTCCCCTCGCTTCCCCTCCTCACCCCAGTCTTAAGCGACATGCTGGTCTGACTTCATGTTTCATTAAAATCTCCCAAACCCTCCCTTCCCCTCCCTTCCCCTCCCTCCGGAATTGACGTGCGTGCGTGCGTGTGGTGTGTGTGTGTGTGTGTGTGTGTGTGTGTGTTGTGTGTGTGTGTGTGTGTGTGTGTATGTGTGTGTGTGTGTGTGTGTGTGTGTGTGTGTGTGTTGTGTGTGTGTGTGAGTATGTGTGTTTTGATGTGTGTTGTGTGTGTGTGTGTGTGTGTGTGTGTGTGTGTGTGTGTGTGTGTGTGTGTGTGTGTGTGTGTGTATGTGTGTGGTGTGTGTGTGTGTGTGTGTGGTGTGGTGCGTGTAACGTGCGAGTATGTGTGTTTTTTGCATGTGTGTTTGAGTGTGTGTGTGTGTGTGTGTGTGTGTGTGTGTGTTGTGTGTGTGTTGTGTGTTATGTGTGTGTGTGCGCGCGTGTGCGTGTGTGTGTGTTTGTGCATGTGCGTTTGATTGTGTGTGTGTGTGTGTGTGTGTGTGTGTGTGTGTGTGTGCGCGCGTGCGCGCGCGCGCGCGCATGAGCGTGCGCGCAGGTGTGTCTGTATGTGTATTTGTGTACGTGTGTGCGCGCGCTGGCGCGATTGTGAGCATGTGTACGCGCAGTTGATAAGGTCAAGGTAAAGGTGAAAGAACAGAAAGCTAATGATATTGACAAAACAAAGAAACAAATAAAAGAACACACACACACACACACACACACACACACACACACACACACACACCACACACACAAGAGGAAAAAAAAACTGGATCATAACACAAACACACGGCAAACAAACAACAACAAATGCATATGTCGTCCCCACCACACCACCAGCACCACACCACCACCCCACCCACCACCACCACCCTCACCTCTCCTTCTTCATCCCCATTCTCCCAACCTCCTTATTTTTCTGGAACCCCCCCCCCCCCCCCCCACTGTCATGCCCGCCTTCCCGTGCCCAGATCCTCCCCCCCCCCTCCCCCTGCCCCCTTTCCTCCTATCGTTATGTGATCGCCCTGGCGTCGGTGCATGCTTCGTTATTTATTTTCCTCGTAGGAAGCTGGCGTCCCCCCTTTTGTTACAGTAGGCCTACATGTGCCACGCACGTGCACGAAATCGAAATCGAAATCGTGTGTGCGTGCGTGCGTGCGTGCGTGCGTGCGCGTGTGTGCGCGCGCGCGCGCGCGTGTGTGTGTGAGTGTGTGTCTGTGTGTATGTGTGTGTGTGTGTGTGTGTGTGTGTGTGTGTGTGAGTGTGTTTGTGTGTGTGCGTTTGTGTGTGTGTGTGTGTGTGTGTGGTGTGTGTGTGTGCGCGCGCGCGCGCGCGCGCGTGCGTTCGTAAGTGCGTGCGTGCGTGGGCACCCATGTTAAACTTGCATGTTGTTTTTTTCTAGGCAATGGCATTCTCCAGCTCGGCCAAACAATGCAGAACAACAAATGATGAACAGCTTTTTCCAGACAAACACTGCTTGAATTTGTCACTAAAGCAGGTAGGCTAGATATCTGTGATAAACATTTTCAGCGATATGCTCTGTGTATATTAACAATTATAGATAGATAGATAGATAGATAGTAGATAGATAGATAGATAATAGATAGAATAGGAATAAAATAGCTATTAGGATAAATATGATGCTAGAAAAATATATTAAAAATAGAAGAAAGTAAATAAAAAAAAAGAAGATAAATTGAACAATTATTTAGCCACATTTACACGAAAAGTATCAGAGAATGAAACGAATAAAGCAGATTCTTGCCGAAGAATAAGCAGATGGAAGGCGAATGAGAATATGTATGTGGAAGTGATGACAATAAGTAATGGATGATGTGAAGGAAAATAGAACGAATTAGTCAAATTTTGACGAATGATAAAGTGAATAATGACGAATAAACGAATAAGTCAGTGGATGATGGTGATGACAATCAAGTAGTGATGATTGTGAATGCGAATGACGAATCATGTCATGTGGATGATGGTGATTGACGAATCAAGTAATGTGGATGATGGTGAATGGAACGAATCAAGTAATGTGATGAATGGTGAATGACGATCAAGTAATGTGGATGATGGTGAATGACGAATCAAAGTATATGTGAAGACATAGATGGTGGATATGGTGAATGACGAATAAAGTCATGTGGATGATGGTGAATGACGAATGAGGAATCAAGTAATGTGGATGATGGTGAATGACGAATACATCAGTATGTGGATGATGGTGAATACGAATAGAATCAAGTAATGTGGATGATGGTGAATGACGAATGACGAATCAAGTAATTGGATGATGGTGAATGACGAATCATGTCATGTGGATGATGGTGATGACGAATCAAGTATGTGGATGATGGTGATGACGAATACAATCAAGTAATGTGGATGATGGTGAATGACGAATCATGTCATGTGGATGATGGTGAATGACGAATAGGAATCAAGTAATGTGGATGATGGTGAATGACGAATGACGAATCAGTAATGTGGATGATGGTGAATGACGAATGAGGAATCAAGTAATGTGGATGATGGTGAATGACGAATGACGAATCAAGTAATGTGGATGATGGTGAATGACGAATGAGGAATCAAGTAATGTGGATGATGGTGAATGACGAATGAGGAATCAAGTAATGTGGATGATGGTGAATGACGAATGACGAATCAAGTAATGTGGATGATGGTGAATGACGAATGAAATCAAGTAATGTGGATGATGGTGATGACGAATCAAGTAATGTGGATGATGGTGAATGACGAATCAAGTAATGTGGATGATGGTGAATGACGAATCAAGTAATGTGGATGATGGTGAATGACGAATCAAGTAATGTGGATGATGGTGAATGACGAATCAGTCATGTGGATG
Organism: Conus canariensis; assembly: GCA_033310375.1. Lineage (NCBI taxonomy): Eukaryota > Metazoa > Mollusca > Gastropoda > Neogastropoda > Conidae > Conus > Conus canariensis. The sequence goes on along the minus strand of CM065742.1, from coordinate 9,469,294 downwards.
ATGGTGAATGACGAATACGAATCAAGTAATGTGGATGATGGTGAATGGGAATGACGAATCAAGTCAATGTGGATGATTGAATGAATGACGAATCAAGTAATGCGGATGATGGTGAATGACGAATCAAGTAATGCGGATGATGGTCAATGACGAATCAAGTAATGCGGATGATGATGAATGACGAATCAAGTCATGTGGATGATGGTGAATGACGAATCATGTCATGTGGATGATGGTGAATGACGAATCAAGTCATGTGGATGATGGTGAATGACGAATCAAGTAATGTGGATGATGGTGAATGGCGAATCAAGTAATGTGGATGATGGTGAGTGGCGAATCAGGTATGTGGATGATGGTGAATGGCGAATGACGAATCAAGTAATGTGGACGATGGCGAATGACGAATCAAGTAATGTGGATGATGGCGAATGACGAATCAAGTAATGTGGATGATGGTGAATGGCGAATCAGGTAATGTGGATGATGGTGAAAGGCGAATGACGAATCAAGTAATGTGGATGATGGTGAATGGCGAATGACGAATCAAGTAATGTGGATGATGGTGAATCGCGAATGGCGAATCAAGTAATGTGGATGATGGTGAATGGTGAATGACGAGTCAAGTCATGTGGATGATGGTGAATGGCGAATCAAGTAATGTGGAATGGTGAATGGCGATCAAGTAATGTGGATGATGGTAATGGCCAATCAAGTAAACCAGATGACATTGATCCGTCAAATAAAAGAATCGTATTTGTTTTCAGACACAAGCAATGATACATCTAGATCAGAACGACGCTCAAAGTGTGAATGAATATATAATATATATATATATATATGTGTGTGTGTGTGTGTGTGTGTGTGTGTGTGTGTGTGTGTGTGTGTGTGTGTGTGTGTGTGTGTGTGTATTCGTAGACTTCATCAACTCCTACCACAAGACAATCAAATTCACTTCCCTCTCTGCTGTGAACACCATTCCCTTCCTGGACATTCAGATCATCCTGAGAGACAACTACATACACACCGACCTATTCACAAAACCAACGGATTCGCATGCCTATTTGCATCATAGTTCATGCCACCCCGCCCATGTCATGAAGAACATACCGTTCTGCCAGTGTTTACGGATCCGCAGATTAGGTACAGATGAAGACGCCTTTCAACAACGCTGCAGTGAGTTGGAAAAACACTTCAAAGCTAGGGGATATTCCTCCACTTGCATCGCAAAAGCCAGAGAGAAGGCAGCCCACATCCCTAGAGCCGAAACACTGGAATACCGGACTCCCAAAGCCACCAACCGCTGCCATTTTGCTGTCACCCATCATCCCTGCAATCCTCCCCTGGCTGAATGGTTCAGACAATTGCAGTCCAGCATCATCAACCACAGTCCAAGATGTCCAAAGTCCTACCACGCGTGCCCATCCTCGGCAGAAGGAACTGCCGCTCACTGAAGTCCATCATGATGCCTTCCATCCTCCCTGATCCACCAGATGAGTCACCAGGATCATCCCGATGTAGAAGCATCAGTGTGTCATCTGTGATAAACATCTTGTAGCAACGGACAGATTCTTCAGTCACACGACTAATGAGTCATCCAGACACAGACGCAAGTTTACACGTGAAACTAGAAATGTTATCTATCTCCTATACTGTAATACCTGTAGGTTCACACAATACGTGGGACAGACTGAAAACTCTCTAAAACAACGTTTTTATCTACATAGGTCTGATATCAAAGCAAAAAAAGGAACCCTTGTAACAAACCATTTTAACTTGCCGGCCACACACTGGATGACCTCCAGTGTCTCGGTACTGAGAAAGTAAAGTCTGATCTCCTGTGCAAGAGACTTAAGAGGGAACCATTTTGGATTGACAAGCTATGCACACAGACACCAAATGGCCTTAACACAAGGGACAGAACATACAGTGTGGCAAGCAGTGTCATCCCAGTCTCCCGGTAGAGTGTGCGTGCATGTGATCTGTTGGGTTTTTTTTTCGTTGTTGTTTTGTCAGGAAGTATTGTACTAAGCTGTAGAGGAAGTTAAACATCAATTCGACTTACAACCTCTCAGACTCCCTCACTCCCCATATGCATTTTGTTCCCCCCTCATTCCCACTTTTTTTCACGACAGAGTACAGCTGAGATGGAATCTCATGAAATGCAGGACACTGTCTCCATCCCGCCTGCTACACTTTCCCCCTTTCCCTTCCTTTTTGTCCCCTCCTTTTCCCCTCCACCCTCTTCCATCACTGTGCCCCTTTCACCTGTCCCCTTCACCCCCCCCCCCCCCCAGGTTTCCCCTACCCTTGGTTACTTGAATGACGTCTCCTGGGGCAGCAGGGGACAGCTGAATGAGGGTCTCTGTGAGAGAGAGACTTGAGAGATTGAGTATGGATGTCGTGAATGTGAGAATCCACCGTCTTCACCCCTCCACAATATTCCCTATCCCTTTCCCTTTCCCCTCACTTCCCCCAGCCTCTCCAGCTGCCTCTCCCCTTTCACGCCCCACCCTTTTCCGTTTCCTCCAATTCTCTTTCACATGTGTCATTGTTATGATGATGACGATGACGATGGTGGCGGATGTTGGTGTTTAAAATTTCATTTTCCTTTACTATAAAAACTCCTTTGCGTGTGTATGTGTGGTTGTTATTATTATTACCATCATTATTATATTTTTTATGATCATTTAAGGATCAATCGGTAGACATGACACCCATTCTTGGTTAGGGCCCTTTACAACACAACCTCCCAACCCAACCCACCCATCCTCCTAACCCCACCCCCCTCCCCACTCCCTTCTCTTTTTCTCTTCCTCATCGCCCCACGATTTCTGATCTTTGCCTCATCATGCCCCATCTTCTTACTATTGCCTTCCCCTTCCCCCTTGCCTCCCCCCCCCCCTCCTCCACCCTCACCTTCACCTCAAAACCTTTGTCTGGTGTTGATAACCTTTGGCTTTCATATTTTTCAAACTGAATCTCGATTTCACCCTTGTCTTTCCAATTCGCCTTGTCCCGTAAGTGACACTGTGTGTGTTGTGTGTGTGTGTGTGTGTGTGTGTGTGTGTGTGTGTCGCGCGCGCGCGCGCGGCGCGCGCGAATGTGTGTGTGTATGTACGTGCGCGCGCACAGGTGCGCGCGTACAAGTTCATGTAGGAGGGGGATATGCATGCAGGCCTATATGTGGGATAGCATGGGTGTGTGTGTGTGTCGGGGAGAGAACTGTTGTCAAGTGTCACTGCACTGGTATTTCTTCACCCCCCCCCCCCCCCACCCCTACATTTTTTTTTTGTTTTCCCAATTTAAGTGAGTAATGGTTCTTGTTTATCCCGTAGCTGTGGTTGGGTATTGTGATCTGTGTTTTGATCAGTGAATAAAGTTTCTCTGAGGAAGGCAAGATTGCCGAAACGTAAGAGGAAAATGTACAACTTGTTGTTTTGTCTTTCTTTACTGTGATCGATATATATATATATATATATATATATATATATATATAAGATATGAAAGAGAGTAGAGAGAAGAGAGAGAGAGAGAGAGAGAGAGATAGAGATAGATATCGTGCTGACCAATTTAGTAGTGGGGGAAAACAAGTGTTGACTGACAATTCTTCCGTCATTATTTTAATGACTTGGCAAAGATTTAAATTTTGAAAAATAATCATAACAAAAAAGGGGGGAGGAGGACGGAGGGAGAGTAAGGAAATGAGAACATAAACACAGGGAATTATATATATATATATATATACACACACACACACACACACACACACACACACACACACACACACACACACACACACACATATATATATATATATATATATAATTACTACTATTATTACTACCATCACCACTACTACACCACATTCCTTAATGCAGAAGCTCAGACACATTCACACCCATCCCTACATTTGTAACAACCTTCGTTCACCAACCCCCTTCCCCACCCTCCCCTTTCCCCTCCTCCCCCCACCACTCCCCCACCCCCGCCGCTTTCGTGTACGTACTCATTCATTCAATCATTCGTGTGAATACACACTATTCACATATCCGGTATATGCACACGCCTGTGAGTGTGTGTTCCGATTCTGTAGATTGTTTTCCATGCTGTTCACTTTCCCTGTTTCTTCATTCTTGTTTAACTGGGTGATTGTCAGAATAATTTGTGATACCTGAGTGAGCAGAAGACAATTAAAGTCCCCTGAGAAAGGCGAGGTGTGCTCGCCGAAAATTTGAGATAACGAAGAGCCAACTTGTTCTTTTGTGCTTTGCTCTCTCTCTCTCTCTCTCTCTCTCTCTCTCTCTCTCTCTCTCTCTCTCTCTCTCTCTCTCTCTCTCTCTCTACATATATCATGGTTCCCATATGCTGCTAATGAAGAGTTTAACATTTATAACATATTATCCTCACTTTATGTTCTCATTTTCTTCTTCTCCCTCCTACCCCCGCCCTCCCCCCCCCCCCCAACCCTTCGCTCCTCATCTCCCCCCCCCCCTTTTTTTTTTCTTTTTCTTTTTTCTTTCATCTAGATTTTTTTACCAAGTCATTAATGTAACGACAGAAGAATTGTTAGCCTGCACTTGTTTGCCTCCAATACTGAATTGTTCAGCATAACATATGCTTACTATAATTATGACGTCAAATGTCAATCAAGCAAAGATGAAATGACAGCAGAACTTCTGTTTCTACCTGGTTGGTAGGAGCGACAGACACAACAATCTTTGACGGCTCTTCCAAACAACCAGGGGACATTACTACTGCACGTAGAAAATGTAATGACCGGACATGATTCGAACATGTTTCCTTCACCCTTTGCTTTTGAACGTAACAATGCACTTGTTACGTTATCGAAAATAAAGAAGCTTTTAAGCAGAAACAAACTGAAATAGAAACTAGACGATTCAAAACTTGGATTTTTAAAAATTGTAAAAATGTTAAGGTATATATGTGGACAACGTGTTTTGCCGAATCATGTCAATTTCCTCACCATTATAAGACCGGCTGCTGGTATTTGCCTGCTTGCACTTTCCGCTTACCTCCCTTCCCTCATATACACGAACACTTCACCCTCTTTCTCCACCCAACCCTTTCCAATGTACTTTTCTCTTTCTTCCTTTCCTTAACAGGAACGAACAACCCACCCTCTCTCTCTACCTAACTCTCTCCACTCCCCACCGTCCATTTCCAGACAGAACGGGTCACCCTCAAACTAGGCTTTGGAGTGAATGGCCGTTATCTGAGAGTAGCATAACTATCAGAGAGCAGCAGTACTCTTCACTTTCCTTTTTTTTTTTTTCTTTTGTTTGTTTAGTCTTGCCTCTCACCACACTTTCTCCGTAGGGAACAGGGAGACAAGGGTGTCGACTGGAAATCGTACGTGCGAGAGAGAGAGAGAGAGGAGAGAGAGAGAGAGAGAGAGAGAGAGAGAGAGAGAGAGAGAGTTTTAACAAGATGGACGGGCACACACGACACACACACACACACACACACACACACACACACACACACACACACACACACACACACAGAGAGAGAGAGAGAGAGAGAGTTTAGCAAGATATAGCACACACACAACACACCACACACACACACACACACACACACACACACACACTCACACACACACACACACACAACACTCACACACACACACACACACACACACACACACACACACACACACACACACACACAAAGAGAGAGAGAGAGAGAGAGAGAGAGTTAAGGTTAGACACACACGATGGTGGTCTAAAAAGTAAAGTAGAAGCCAACCAACAGACCAAATCTATTGCGTCGACAGAGGCTGATGAAATGCACCTTTCTCCCAGGTGGAGCTTTTTTTCAGGCTTCTTAGAACCAATCCTCATGAAATCTCCCCTCCCTGACATCACTGCCTCCTTCACCCCCACCCCACCCCCTACCCTACCCTCCTCTCTCTCTCTCTCTCTCTCTCTCTCTCTCTGTCTGCTTGTTTGCCATTGCTGGTGTGTATGTGTGTGTGTTTTGCGGGAAAATTCCTGCAGACAGTTTACTTGTGGTCTGCATTTTTCTCTTTTTTTCTGACTTTTTCTCCGCTTAGTCTGTGTATTCGTTTCCCTTTTTTGCAGGTAAAAAAAAAACTGTAGTGTGCAAGAAGTTACGTGACTTTTGGTCTCTTCTTTGTTAACTAGGTCTCATCATTTAGCATCATGACAAGTAATCACCACAACGGTAAATGCTTAACTAAATTGACGATAAAAGTAGGTCGTCTTAATGCATGTCACATGTCAAAGAATATCTTGGATATATTCAAACTCAAACAACTATTTTCATTAATTTTTCTTTCGAAATTACAAGTGTCCTTTGTAGTCATGGATACTTTGGTGACAGCATCAGAAGGACGATCTAAGCAGAAGAGACGCTACAGCTAAATTTGGAAACAGGTTCAACTAGTTACATATGTGCAACAACTCAGCAGATTATAAACTGTTGAATGTATTTGTTGAACAAACATTGTATGTACTTGATTCGTTTGCAAGGAAAAAAGAAACAGTATTAGCATTTAAAAAAAAAAACAGAAACCCTGAGGAACTGGTTGAATTGTTTGATTTCGATAATCTTTCATATTATTCAACGGAAGTTATTTTGCAAAGAGATTTTGAAATTGATTTACTGTTTAAAAAAAAGATCCATACAAATCTCATGGCAGTTATTTTAAACAAAATCTCTGGTTGTGTTCCTTACACCTGAATTCTTCCATGCAAATCGAAGCGGATATAGAGAGAACCATTTCGGTCATACTGCACTTGCAAGTCGTGTAGAGCATTGGCCTTCAAATCTTAATGGTATTCCATCCACAGCATTCGTGTTTGTCGACTTGACAAAGCGTTTGACATTCTTGACCACCATTTTCTTCTATAAGAACTTGTACTGTATGATTAATTCAGAGAATCTCATGAAAATGTGTTAAATTTCTTGAGCCACAGAAGACTAGTGCTAAGAGAGTATGAAACATTGCCTTTCTTGCCAATACAATGCTCCACAAGGATCAGTCTTAGTTCCAATATCATTTTCTTTTTACGTCAGTAATCTTCCTTAAACTATACAATTTTGACAAGAACTTATCACTGATGATACGGCTCCTCACCATGAAGTTAAAATGCATATTCAATGCAATACACAGATGCTAGGTCTGTCATTAGAAACAACCTGACCTCAAGGATCGGCACCAGAGCGAAATGTGATCGCTCTTGGATCATATTTCATCTGTTGATTGATTGTGGTTGAAATCGATTTAGTAGTTTTTTGCGTAATGAAATTTGTAATAATGGCGCTGAACGATACTGATTCTATCGTTTGATTTTAATTTGCACCACTAAGCAGAAGCGGATGGGTTTGTCCTTGGGAATCGGTCTGTCTTTAAAGAAAAAAAAAGTTTGGTTGAAACGAGCACTGCAGTCTCTCTCTCTCTCTCTCTCTCTCTCTCTCTCTCCTCTCTCTCTCTCTCTCTTATTGAATAAAAATCTGAACTCACTCTCTCTCTCTCTCTCTCTCTCTCTCTCTCTCTCTCTCTCTCTGCTTGATCTTTTATTGTCTGAAAAGAACACAAAAACTCTGGTCAATCTCGTTAGATTCGCCAAGCATGGAAAGTGCTCCCGGATCTCTAATGCTTTTTATCTTTCTGTTTGATGGGTTGACTTCTTTGTGATTAGTCATTAGTCATTTGAGACGTGTTCAACGGTCTGTATCGTCCACGCTCCAAACAGGGGTTAAAGGTGATTATCTCTTCTTTTCCTTTTCTTCTTCTTCTCCATGCTGTCGTTGTTTTTGTTTATGCAGTTGTTGATGTTGTTGTTTATTCTTCTTCTCCTGATCCTCTTCAACCTTGTTGTTGTTGTTAGTGGTGGTGTTGAGATGATGTTGGTAGTGATGGTGTTGTTGTTGTTGTTGTAATTGTCCTCGTCTTTGTTGTTGTTGTTGTTCTTGTTTTCTTCTTCTTCTGTATTATTTGTAAGGAGTTAAATAAAACTAACACATGCCTTATCTTACAAATTAAGAGTGCATTCAAGTCTACCTCACTCTAAAAACCCTAAATTGAGAGACCACACACACGCGCGCGCGCGCACGCACGCACAATTCAATTCAATTCAAATTTAATCCTTTGACCCCTGTTGGGGCATGGAGGATGCAAATGTAACAAAGAGAAATACGAAACTCACTCAGAACAATGTGTGAACATAGTTGCGAAATGCTGAATTCTGGTGAACTGTAATGATCTCATTAAACAATCTTCCCATTTTTTAGAAACTTACTAATATTCAAACAAATGCGTCTTCCTTTTTGAAATAAATTACAAAAGTTGAAAACAGACTTTGGTTTTAGATATTTTTTAGGGATGAATTTTTCACGAAGTTCATTATATTTTGGACATTCCATGATGCAATGAAATTCATCTCCAATTTCACCCATTTCACAGTTACGACAAATACGCAATTCTCTTGGAACATTATGGTGTCTTCCAATTTCAATTTGCACACACACACACACACACACACACACCACACACACACACACACACACACACAATACACACAAACGCACACACACACACGCACACACACACACATACGCGCGCACGCATGCCACACACACACACATGCACACACACATGCAAACATACACACACACGCACACACAAACACACACACACACACACGCACGCACGCACGCACGCACGCACGCACGCACGCACACACACACACACACACACACACACACACACACAAAGAGACAGACAGACAGACAGAAACATTTACAGAGAAAGCAGCTGCCAGATGCTGTCAGGCCGACGTGCCAGCTGTCAACAGACGTACTGGTGGAACGCTTCGTCTCTTGCAGGAGATGGCTGGTTTGCTCGTGTCTTTGGCTCCGTTTTTCTGCCGACAGCCCTCTGGGGAGTGGAGCTGTCAGCATCTTTCATACCCGTTATTTCAGATGTCTGGACAATAGGGAAAAAAAACTTTTTTTGTGTGTCGAATATTCACTCATCGGTTTGTATTGTGCGCCAAGTAAATGCTCCATTGCTTAGTGTGTTTATGAATATCCTGGCTTGGTTTCAGTTTCACTGCAGTTTGTGGGGGTCTTCTGGTTTTGTTTGTTCGACTTGTTTCATCGGTGTAAGCTGGGTTTGTTTTTTTTGTCACATTGTTCATTTATTGTTTGCTAGTTCGTTCATATATGTGTTCATTCAATCATCTGTTTGTTTATCTTTTTTCACTTCTGATTATTGGTTGGTTGGCTGGCTGGTTGGTGCAAGCGCAGAGAGAGAGAGAGAGAGAGAGGAGAGAGAGAGAGAGAGAGAGAGAGAAGAGAGAGAGAGAGAGAGAGAGAGTCCACTGATGTCTGGTTCTTGAGTGTAATTTTCATTTGCACACATGGCTATGTGGATTGCAAACTGCTTTTCTATAATTTCAAGAAGTTATACTCTCTCTCTCTCTCTCTCTCTCTCTCTCTCTCTCTCTCTCTCTCTCTCTCTCTCTCTCTCTCTCTTCGGTTAGTGAATTTTTTCATGTAATGTGTTTTGATAGCTGTCGAAGATTGTATATAATGGACATACCAATTTTGTATACCATACACACACACACACCACACACACACACACACACACACACACAGAGAGAGAGAGAGAGAGAGAGGCTGATGGAATTGAAATTACAAACTTTAAAGAAGGTCTAAGGCAATCAGGCAAACCCACATTTTAATGTAAGTTATCATCCATCATCAATGATCATCACCCAGGAGCAAACATGACATTTCCTGCAAAGTGTTCCTGTCACCATATATCCTGTAGGGACATTTCCTATGACATTTCCTGTAAAGTGTTCCTGTCGCCATATATCCTGTATGACATTTCCATGCAAAGTGTTGCTGTCGCCATATATCCGTATGACATTTCCCTGCAAAGTGTTGCTGTCGCCATATATCCTGTATGACATTTCCACGCACAGTGTTCTGTCGCATATATCCTGTATGACATTTCCCTGCAAAGTGTTGCTGTCGCCATATATCCTGTATGACATTTCCCTGCAAAGTGTTGCTGTCGCCATATATCCTGTATGACATTTCCCTCCAAAGTGTTGCTGTCGCCATATATCCTGTATGACATTTCCCTCCAAAGTGTTGCTGTCGCCATATATCCTGTATGACATTTCCACGCACAGTGTTCCTGTCGCCATATATCCTGTATGACATTTCCATGCACAGTGTTCCTGTCGCCATATATCCTGTATGACATTTCCATCGCACAGTGTTCCTGTCGCCATATATCCTGTATGACATTTCCATGCACAGTGTTCCTGTCGCCATATATCCTGTATGACATTTCCATGCACAGTGTTCCTGTCGCCATATATCCTGTATGACATTTCCATGCACAGTGTTCCTGTCGCCATATATCCTGTATATTTTCAGGGTATCAACGGCAAGTCAGACCTGTCCCTTGGGATACGACGAGAAATGTCACAAAGCTGCAGTCTCCAGAAAAAAAAAAAAGAGTCATGATAAACTGTTTGCTTTTATTATCCATTCAATGTCATATTGTTACATTTTTCGTACATAAAAATGACTTAAACGATATCACCTCTGAACGGTGTGGGACAAATCTTTTTCTCTGCCATGGCAGCCAGGCAGAAAAGAAGTGCTTGGAATTTGTAAATCCAGAAAGGAAGCCTCCCGGGATGTGTCTGGCTGTGCAGAGCATGCCCGAATGATTGGGAGAGCAATTCAAACAAGATTCTGTCTCTATTTCAGTTGCTGATCAGTCGTTATGTTTATAGCAGTGGCTGCGATAAACACGACTACTATGTTGCTTAATTTTCATTCTAAGTTTACAGCAACTACAGCCATTCATACTCTTTGTGATACTCTGAGAATTATGTGTGACTATGCGGATAAAAAAAAAAACTCTTTGCCCACCGTCCTCTTTCTGCGCACTTGTACTTCTCCAATTATTTGAATTAAAAACAAAAACAAACAAACAAAAAACGAAAAGAAAAAAAAAGATTCTGTCTCTAAGACAGAAGAAAAACAAAACCTTGACTGTGGTGTGGCTCGATCTGGCAAATGCATATTATGAATCAATCCCTGCCACTGGCTTTCGACATGTAACTCGGAGGGGGCGGGGGGGGGGGGGGTGTCAAACAAAGGTCAAAGTGTTTCCCGTGTCTTGGTTCCTTCAATGGATTAAAGCCTGAGAAGACGAGGCATTGATGTTGCCCGTCCCTAACTTGACGTATGCACCAACCAGCTGAATGCATCAACCCACTGTGTGTGTCAACCAATCAACCAAGTGCGTC
>CM065742.1:9440461-9450461 GCA_033310375.1 Conus canariensis | reverse complement strand
AGTCGCTGAGCTACTGGACACTGTAAATGAAACTGAAAGTAGAGAGCTTAGGGATGTTGTGACGAAATGTTACTGTGGGCATCAGTTTCAGTTTCATCAAGGAGGCGTCACTGCGTGCGGACTAGTCCATAATTATACGCTACACCACATCCGTTAAGTTTTGAGACCACACTACGCATGATTTTAAGCTGATAGGTAAATGAATTAACAACTAAGATGAGAGAATTGAAGAAGAGGGTCTCGTGGCTAGGACTTAGCAGATGTCTGACCTACGCATTAACCCAATGTGCTGGTCAGACCTTGAGTTACTGTGGGAAAAAGAAAGGAAACTACGTTGGTCAAAGTGGACGATGTCTATGTAAGTTGGGCGCTATCGTCGTTTTATTCTCACAGACGCACTGTTACGCGGAGAAAGAAAATGATGTGCGGCAGTCTCAGTGGAAGAGGTGATGATTGTCATCGTCCGTCGTCTTCTCTCGTCCGCTTAGAAAGTCATGTTGTTGTTTTTTACAACACCTGTAAGTCTGTTTCTCTTTCTGTTGTTGTTGGGGTTTGTTTTTTTAATCTGTGTCCGTTGATCTGTTCGCCTGTCCGTTGCTCTGTTTGTCTGTCTCGTGGTTTGTACCTCCGTCTGTCAGCAGAATTACTCAAGAACTACGGAACTGATTTTCGTTAAAACTTGGTGGACTTTTAGAACATATCCCAAGGTCAAGGCCGTTACATTTAGGGACGGATCCAGATGATCGGGTGGACCTGTGCTCCCCCTTTTTGGTTTATACTCTGATCATTTGTCTGCTTTTCATCATCACAATCATCATCATCGTCATCATTATTATTGTAGTAGTAGTAGTAGTAGTAGTAGTATTTTTATAATCATTAAATCATCATCATCATCATCATCCAACCAACCACCATCAACAAGAACAACAACAACAACAACACTGTCAACAACAATAACAACATCATCATCATCTTCATCGTCATTATCATCAACAACAACAATATTGTCAACAACAACGTCATCATCATCATCATCATCACCATCATTATCATCATCACCATCAACAACAACAACAACAACAACAACAACAGCAACATCATCATCATCATCGTAATCATCATCATCATCATCATCATCATCATCACCATCATCATTATGATCATCATCGTAATCATCATCATCATCATCATCAGAGAGAGAGAGAGAGAGAGAGAGAGAGAGGGGGGGGATCTTATGAGGAAGAAGGAGGAGAAGGGGAAGGACATATCTGCACCCACAAATCTGTAGAACGTCGCCAGCAACAGCAGTATCTGTAGAACGCAACAGCAGCAGCAACAACAACAACAACTTATAAGTAAACTAATATATAAATAAAATTAACAAATAAATGAATAGATAGATAATGAATAACTGAATGAATATATAAAAAAAAAAAAGAAGAAGAAAGAAAGAAAGAAAGTGAAATAAAACGCAAAAAGAAAAGTTGTAAAGTTCAGTTACAACGGCAGCAGCAGCAGAACATTATTTATAGTGGTGGTTGTAGTAGCAGTCGTACTCGTAGCAGCAACAGCAGCGACAGAGGTAGTAGTAGCAGCAGCAGCTACAGCAGCAATAGCATTTTGTTTCTATTACAGATACTGATCTATGATGCCAACACACCATTTGAACTGAAGGCCAAAGGTATTCAGGTACTGAAGCAAACCGCCCACACCGGGCGATTTTTGTTTCCTGTCTTACACATCTTCTCTACCACCCTCGCCACTCACTCCGAGCCCCGTCCACAGCCACAGCCCGGTCCGTCCTGCTGCAGCCCCGGCACTGGCAATCCACAGGGAGCAGTCAATGTCATGTCGTCAAGAGGCAACCCACCGGAGGAGACACTGCACTGCTGCCGAGTCACTTTGGTGGTGTTCAGTGGCGCGTGTTCTTATCCAACATACGCAGGACACCACCTACTAAGCCCCCTACTGACGACAATAATTGCTTAGTCGCGGAGCCGGCGTGAGTGAGCTTTCTCCAGAGGGCGCCACCACTTTCGTCTAACAGCCCCCATGAACTTGCCGACACCGGCGACCCTGACAGAATCGAACCAAGTCCATAGAAGTCGAGAGGACATTGAAACTGAGGTCACCATGAGAGTAGGGCATGAAGGGTCACAGAATTTAACCCTTTTTTGGTATATTCCTTAAACAGGGGATGATGATGATGAAAATAATTCTCCGGATTTCCATTCTGGTCTGAGACTGCATGACAGGGCTGTACTCTACACTTACTTTCTGATATATCCCGGCATCAACTGGGCCTGAGAGATACAGACACCTGCAGTGTTAGTCAGGAAATTTGAGCAACACTCTCAGAGACGCATCCATTAAGGAAATTTGAGCAACACCCTCAGAGACGCATCCATTAAGTGAATTAAACTCGACCGTGTGGTCCCAGTCTTCCCAACTAAGCCCGTAGCAAACTCAACTTTGGGAAAGAGCTGGTCGGGGCAGAAGAAAACATACTAGGCAATTTGCCGCAGGCATAATGGGCCAAGACTTGACTGTGTTTTGGTTGTGAATATCATCTCCAGCATACGTCAGATATTGTCTCTCTGCTGGCTATCCCTGATTTGCATCTACTGATGGTCATCACACGACTTCAAAGGGGTTGGACATCGAGTTTATTGGTCGAGACGAATTCCTACGTCGCATCGCTTTCTCTCTCTGAAGTCGTTGTTGGCACGGAAGACCAAACGTTTTCTTCCGTCTGGGCAGTCTGCAGACTTATCTAGCAGAACATCTCAACAAAACACAATAGCAAAAGGTTTGGTTCCAGGGAAGGTGGGGAGGTGTGTGTGTGCGTGTGGTGTGTGTGTGGGGGGGGGGGGGTGCATTTAAGAACAAAAGACAGCGGGAACCGAAGACCTACGGCGCCAAGGCTGCTATCTCTGCCAACCAGCAGACATTCACAGAGTAATCAATGCATGCAGCCTGGTGACTTGCTAGACGGCACTGGAAGCGGAGGAAACTGAAAATGTCGTGTGCCAGACTCTGCGTTCAGTGGTTCCAGCCACGGCTGCCGGGCTGCCTAGTCTTATGTTCCATCCCATCCGTTATATATATATATATATATATATATATATATATATATATATATATATAATATTAGTTTTTTTTTTAATTTCAAATCTTTGCCAAATCATTACTATAATGATGGAATAATTGTTAACCTACACTTGTTTTCCCCCACTACTTAATTGTTCAGCATTTATATATATATATATATAAATTTACATTTTCTCTCTCTCTCTCTCTCTCTCTCTCTCTCTCTCTCTCTCTCCATTGATAGATATAGGTTGATAGGTCGATACATACATACATACATATATTGGCGGCACTGGACAATACACCTGGAGAGGTAGAGCATAAAAAGAAAGAACTATGTAAATTGTTCCAAAATCACAGCTTAAAAATTACAATAGAAGCCAACAAAAAAGTAGTCAACTACTTGGATGTAACATTAGATTTAAACAAAAACCAATACAGACCATACAAAAAACCCAATGATACACCATTATATGTACATTCCATGAGTAACCACCCACCACCAATCATAAAAACTATACCACAAGGGATAAACAAGAGGTTATCCAGCCTTTCCTGCAACGAAGAAATATTCAACGATGCAGCAACAGATTACCAAGAAGCACTGTTGAAAAGTGGATACAACTACAAGTTGAAATATGAACCTGAAAGTACCACTGGAAGCAGGAAGAAAAATAGAAGAGGAAAATAACATGGTATAATCCACCATATGATGGTAGAGTGAAAACCAACATTGGCAAAGAATTCTTCAAAATATTAACAGAATCGTTCCAGAAAGACCATAAACTTTTTAAAATATTCAATAGGAACACTATCAAACTATCTTATTCTTGTATGCCAAATATTAAAAAAATAATTGATACTTCAAACAAAAAGAAAACCAACGTCAAAAACGAGGGTGACAAACGGAAAACTTGCAATTGCACAATCAAAGAGCAATGCCCTCTGAACAACCAATGTCTCTCTGATAACATCGTATACCAGGCCACTGTGACAACGAAAAGCGGCAAAGAGACATACATAGGGATTACAGAACACAAATTCAAAGCTAGGTACGCCAATCACAAGCAATCTTTCAAGCATGAAAAATACAAACACCAAACAGAATTAAGTAAACATATATGGGACCTTAAGAAAACAAATACAGATTTTAACATCACATGGAAAATAATCAGAAAAGCAGCAGCATACAACAATAGCACAAAAAGATGTAATTTGTGCACAACAGAAAAGTGGACGATTCTATGCAAACCTAGTATGGCAACATTGAACACAAAGAGTTGAAATCGTAGACAGTTGCAGGCACAAAAGGAAATTTTTATCAACAAGTATAAAATAGCAACGGACTATGAACATGGACCAAATGGAATATCCATGTGTCTGTGGAAAGCGTTTCGCTACCACCCGTGGCATGAAGATCCACAGAACAAAGATGGGATGTGTGAAGACTCATCTGAATGAGCAGCAGCGCACTGCATCAGCAGATAAGACGTCGGAAGACCAAGGCCAGGATTTAAACCACAGTGCCAAGGACATCCACGCTGTTGGTTCGGATGAGGAATTTGCACAGGCCCTCGATGCCGAGCGCCTGAAACTCAACCTGCCACGAGCAAACGAAACTGAAGATTGGGAGAAACTGGATGCAAAAATCGTCCAAAGACTCGATGCACTGATAGGAAAAAGCACCCTGGAACACAAACTAGCCACATATGGGGACATTGTGTATGCCACATGTAGAGACGCCTATGGAGCAAAACTACCCAAAGAGAAAACACCTCCAAAGAAATCCAGACGCCAAGAAAAGATGGACAAGATCAGGGTCCAAAAGAAAAACCTCAAGATGCAAATGAAGACCGCACTGCCAGCTGAAAAACAAGGCTTGGAAAAACTGTGGAAAGACCTGAAAGAAAAACACAGTGCCCTCAGCAAAGCAGAATCTGCGAGGAAGAGGAAGAGCAAAAAGAAGAAGACACAAGAGCGCTTCTTCAGAGACCCCTTCCAGTTTGCCAGAACACTGTTTGAGCAGCCAAAATCTGGGACCCTAAGTGTGGACAAAGGAGTTCTTGAGCAGCATCTGAGGAAAACATACTCTGACCCACAGAGCAAAGCACCACTCGACATTCAAGGTCTGGTGTGGCCAACCAACCCTGAGGAACAGTTCAATGGCAAGCCTCCAACGTTGGCGGAAATCAAGAAGGTGGTCGACAAAGCCAGAGCCAAATCATCACCAGGGCCAAACGGAATACCTTACCAGCTTTACAAGAAATGTCCCAAGGTGCTGGAGTGGCTCCACAGGCTGCTGCGATCGGCTTGGAGAAACCAGAAGATCAGCGGCCAGTGGATGACGGCAGATGGTGTGTACATCCCCAAAGAGCAAAACTCAAGTGACATTAGCCAGTTCAGGCCAATATCACTACTGAACGTCGAAGGGAAAATCTTCTTCTCTGTCATGGCAGCAAGGCTGACCAAGTACCTGATGGAAAACAAGTACTTGGATGTGTCAGTCCAGAAAGGTGGCATCCCAGGCGTGGCGGGCTGTGTAGAACACGCCACAATGATCTGGGACGCAATCCAAAAAGCAAAAACAGAAAAGAGAGACCTGGACGTAGTGTGGCTTGATCTGGCAAACGCATATGGATCTGTGCCCCATGAGATGATACAGTTGGCTCTTGAGATGTACCATGTGCCAAAGAACATCCGCGACATGCTCAAGAAGTACTTCAATGGCTTCTCAATGCGGTTCTCTACCAAGGAGTACACAACAGACTGGATCAACTTGGAAGTGGGTATTGCAATGGGCTGTGCAATTTCCCCAATACTGTTCGTGCTGGCAATGGAACTCATCTTGAAAGCAGCAACAAACAATGCGAGACAAACAGACCTTGGCGATGGATACAAGATGCCTCCTCTCAAGGCCTTCATGGATGACACTACAGTGATTTCATCCAGAGAAGACGAGACACGTCATGTGCTGGAGAGGCTGGACGACATAGTTGCCTCATCCAGAATGAAGTTCAAGCCAAAGAATTCCTGGAGGAATACAAAGCAGGGAAGATCAGACTTCAAAGCATGCTGGAGGACTCAGGAGACAAGGTGATAGAAGCAATTAAGCCCCAGCTGAAGACAGGCAGAAAATGGAAAGTTCAAGAGGCGATGGATTCTGCAAAAGAAAGTCTCAAGATCAGAGAAATAACAGGACACACACAGACCAACAGACAGGGACTGGGGGTGACCAAAACTGAATGGTGGTCAAAGGCCAAAGGAAAAGCCAAAAGAGACATGATGATTCAGGAGATGAGAAAAGAAGAAGACCAAAAAAGACTCCAAAAAGCAGTCCAGCAGAGCCAGCAAGGGCAATGGACAACGTGGGAGAATGCACTCCAAAGAAGTCTCACTTGGAATGACATTTGGCACATGGCCCCTCTCAGGATCAGCTTCATTCTCAGATCTGCATATGACCTTCTGCCCTCAAATGCAAACCTGGTGAAGTGGGGGAAAACAGACGATCCTGCATGCCCCCTCTGCCATGAAAAACAAACAGTGGAGCATGTCCTAAGCTCATGTAAAGTAGCCCTGGCTCAAGGAAGGTACACATGGAGGCACAACCAAGTGCTCAAAGAAATTGTACAAGTAGTCTGGGCTAGTACCAACACCACAAAAGGGAAAATCAGGACTCCAAAAGCACCCGCAACATTCTTCACGGCAGGAGGCAGCAAATCATGGCCAAGAACAACAGTGCCACTCGAAACATGCAGGCAGAGTCTGCTGGACGGGGCAGATGACTGGGAGTGCACTGCAGACCTCCCAGAATGGAAGAGTCACCCAGAGATCATCAGCAAGAGTGGCATGAGACCAGACATAGTAGTCCACTCTAAGTCAACCAAGCAGCTGATCATGATCGAGCTCACGGTGCCATATGAGAACAGAATGGAGGCAGCTCAAATCTACAAGACTGAAAAGTATGCTGATCTGGCAAACAGCCTGAGGAGAGAAGGCTATCAGGTCAAAGTCCTCACTGCAGAAATTGGAGCTAGGGGGTTTGTAGGAACGTCTGCATACAGCCTCATGAAACAGCTCTCAGTTGCAGGGAAGGAAAAAACCAGAGCCCTGAAAGCAATGGCAGAAGCGGCAGAGAGGTGTTCAAGCTGGATCTGGTCAAGGAGGAACAAAAGTGAACTTCATAAGGCTTAATTTCCCTACAAATATCAGGTGTCCCTGTGGCTCAGTGGTTAAAGCGCGAGTCATTAAGTGGAAAATGAGCATGTCCAGAGGGTCATGGGTTCGAATCCCAGCCATGGCTCGTCCCAAGATGGGAAAAAAAGGGGCAGCAGAGGGACATCCGGAGTCATGAACCGGGTGTGGCCCAACCCCCCTAGAGTGTCAGGAGATAAGGGCCGAAACACTTGCTTGAAGGGGGCTTCTCTTCTGAGGACTCTCTGCTGCCACGCTCTCCACGAGTTTCTTTCTACTACTAGCAACCCTGATAGGACCCCTCATACAATAATACTTAATAAAGAAAGCCTTACAACCTTAACAGGGCCCCCCTTGCACAACACGTGCAACACATCCCAACTGAACTACAGCTCACAATCCAAAACATGTATATATGATTGAGGTTAACAGCAGGGGATTGGCACGGGATCTGAAGAGAGGAAGGACCTCGAAACAATTTTGTAGTCCCTGTTTTTAAGATTTACTTTTAATAATTACATACATATATACATACATGGATAGATAGAAAGAGAGGATGAAATAAGATAAGATAAATGGATATATAGATAAATGAATAGATAGATAGATAGGATGAGATAAGATAGATCTAGGTAGATGCACAGACAGACAGACTGACTGATCGATCGATCGACCGATCGATTGATAGATAGATGGGTAGATGAATAGAGAGATATAATAAGATAGATAGATAGATAGATAGATAGATAGATAGATAGATAGATATACAAACAGACAGATAGACAGACAGACAAACCGATCGATCGATCGGCCGATAGATAGATAGATACATATATCCATACATACATACATACATACATAGGTAGATAGATAGACAGATGTGTATATGCATGCATGCGTGTGTGTGTGTGTGTGTGTGTGTGTGTGTGTGTGTGTGTGTGTGTGTGTGTGTGTGTGTGTGTGTGTGGTGTGCGTGTGCGTGTGTGCGTGCGTGTGTGTATGTGTGTGTGTGTGTGTGTGTGTGTGTGTGCGCGCGCGTGCGTGCGTGCATGAGTGTATGTGTGCGTGTGTGTGTGTGTGTGTGTGTCTTTTCAGTCGCAACCATTCCCAGTTCAGACTTGAGTGCATGTTATGGGCATTGATAGGAATATGGAAACACACGATCGAGTTTCATTAACTTAATGGACGCCTCTCCGATAGCGTCGCTCAAGTCTTCAGACTGACTAGCAATGCAGGTGTCTGTTTCTCCTGGGCCTGGTTGGCGCGGGAATGAATTATCAATGTATTGAGAGGAGAAAAGCTGGTTTACAGCCCAGAAGGGAATTCCACTACATCATCTTCATGACAAGACATCCTCATTGATCATTCGGGGAAAAAGGGCTGGGGCGCTACACGTGTGTCAGATTGGAAGCGAACACACCGGTGAATGTTTGTCCCTGTAGATTTCTATCATTAATATCATAATTGACGTGACCGCTCTGTCAACATCGTCATGTCTTTGCAAGAGAGCGTCTCTCAACGCACATCCTTCTCTCTCTCTCTCTCTCTCTCTCTCTCTCTCTCTCTCTCTCTCTCTCTCTCAAATATCAAAGCATGTCCTTTTTGTAACCAACTTGAGAACGAACTCCACTTTCTATTGAGATGCAATGCGTATATGCCTTTCAGAGAAAAATACCTACTGAAGCACAGACAATTTCAGAACGTGAACTCTATTGAACTAAAACAATTACTTGCATATTACAAGAGATATTGCTATGCATATTTATTATGCACTGAAAAAAGAGAATTCGTATCCCACACAGTATGAATAATTAGTTACCCTCATAAATTCGCATTATTAGTACATCGAAAAATATACTGTTGTTGTCATTTCTCTTTTTTCTCTTTATGTGTACACTGCACCTCACATTGTTATAGGCCGGAGGACTGAAACATTAAAATTGTGTTCAGTTGTGTTCAATTGTTCTCTCTCTCTCTCTCTCTCTCTCTCTCTCTCTCTCTCTCTCTCTCTCTCTCTCTCTCTCTCTCTCTCTCTCTCTCTCTCCACTCTCTCTCTCTCACGGCGTTTTCTCCATTAACTGGACTGAATCTATAATTCTATCATTGTATGAGAAATGCGATATGAATCGTCTCAGAACTTTTTGAGATGTTTTTGCTTTGTGACATAAGCAGTAAGATATCTAAGAAAGGAGATCTGAATGGTGGTTGAATTTATCGAGGTATTTTGCTGTGTGATTTAAGCTATAGAGAACGTTGCAGACATCGGCAGAACAATATAATTTTAAGTAGTGGACACCCAGCTTGTTTCAAGAAGGAACATTCCGCTATTGATCCCCTGTATACATTGTTTCATTCACAATGTGTACAAACACATTTAGGATATAAACAGATGTTTCAATTTGCCTTCATAGATTTGGGAATAAAGGTTTTTAACACAGTTGACAAAAACCACCCAATCTCTTTCTAATTAGAATTAAATTAATGAGAAGCTCTTTTCGTTTTACTTTTTTTTTTTAAATAAAAAAATGATAACATCAAAGCGAGGGTGAGGTCTTGGAACAAATCATCATCTGATATACAATGCTCGACTGGTCTTAAATAGGGAGACATTTGCACCCGTCCCTGTGTGTGTGTGTGTGTGTGTGTGTGTTGTGTGTGTGTGTGTGTGTGTGTGTGTGTGTGTGTGGTGTGTGTGTGTGTGTGTGTGTGCGTGCGTGCG
>CM065742.1:9427961-9430461 GCA_033310375.1 Conus canariensis | reverse complement strand
CACAGTTCGAGAGTATTGAGCAGAGGTTCTTCCCTTTTTTTTTCTTGCATGTCAAGAGGTAACTCTTTTCAGACATAGAGCACGAATTGTTTCCCTTTTCTAATACATGACTAGAGTTTCACAGTTGTCAGAGAGAACGTGGACTTTTCCCTTGCTTCTCTGCGTGTCCAGAGTGAAACCGTCAGATCTGAGAGACCAAGTGCCCCCACTCTATGTTCTGTGGTCCGCAATCTTCCATTTTGAACCAGGGATAAAAGGACAAAGTTGTAAGAGTTCTTTCCGGGAAAAAAACTGCAGTATCCTCGGTTTTATTCAAAGAAAAGATTGTCGGAAAGTTTAGTCCTGACATTCTGCGTCTTGTCGTGTGGTCCTCTTCATGTTCTATTCCCCTTAATGGAATAATAAATCTCCCTTCCTCCCCTCTCCCTCTCTCTCTCTCTCTCTCTCTCTGTCTGTCTGTCTGTCTGTCTCCTTCTCCTCTCTCTCTCTCTCTGTCATCTCTGTCTTCTCTCTCTCCTCTCTCTTCTTATGTCTCTCTCTCTCTCTCTTCTCTCTCTCTCTCTCTCTCTCTCTCTCTCTCTCTCTCTGTCTATCTGTCTGTCTGTATGTCTCTCTCTCTCTCTCTCTCTCTCTCTCTCTCTCTCACACACACACACACACACAACACACACACACACACACATACTACACACATACAGAGAGAGAGAGAGAGAGTAGCTTGTAAGCAGTTAAAATATGTTTAATAAGTATAACATTGAATGTAGTAGGAAATAACTTCATTTGAAAGAGAGAAAACCAGTTATAGTACTTTTTTCATTTAAACAGAAATTCAGAGGAACCATGGTTGATCGTTTTAAACTCATGATGGATGATTTTAACAGAGGGTAGTTTCTTTGCAGATTTAAATCTTAATGTCCTTTGGCCTGATAATGCTTGGAAGGAAAACAAAAAATTTAAATTTGATCCACAAAATATCATGCAATTAGTTAACACCCCGACCAGAACAAAAATCACAGTCTGAGAGACTTACTGACTATATCAAATGGCCTATCAAATACTTTTAAAGTTTTTGTACTGTGTGCGGATTAACTAATATCTTTCCTGTATGTTTAACATAGCCTAAAAAAGGAACAAAAGAAATTCCTACATGTGTGCATGAATGTTGTATTTTCGTTGATATAAAACACCTGATACTGTTCATCTTCACCTGAACTGACTCTACTCGTGAGGGACATATAGATGAAACATCTCTACACAGGTCCAATGGAAACCGTACTGAATCTTTATTATTTTCAGGAATTGCCAAGTTTGAAATATTATGGTTACATTATATACTTTGTATCTGTCTCAGATACAAAGTCTGTCTGTCTGCCTGTCCGTATGTTAGCCCTTATGTTTTCTCTCTCTCTCCCTCTCTCTCTGTCTGTCTGTCTGTCTGTCTTCTGTCTGTCTCTCTTCTCTCCTCTCTCTCCTCTCTCTCTCTCTCTCTCTCTCTCTCTCTCTCTGAATTATGTTTTTTTTTTTCTCTCAGTGAATTTTGTTTCTTTTTTTCTCTGAATTATGTTTCAATTTTTATGTCATTTTGTACAAGAATAACTTCGCGCTATAACTATAACTACAGTTTTATTCATGAACCCATTTAGGTGCATTTCTGTGCGCTATTCTAATGCTTATTTTTGTTTATTTATGTGCATCATCTCGAATTAAAAAATGTTTTTAAAAACTGGGGATTTTTTTTTTTAACCTGATCTGTGTTTCAATACCTTTTCAGAAGATTATCAGTACAACGACCCTCCCTACAAGGCATTTGCAGCGTGGTATTGTATTTTCATTTCTGCCCTTGACACCCATGCACCATCTAGCATTAGAGCTGAAGGTTAGGTAAGATGATGAGCTTGGAGAAATTTCTGCAACCAGAAAAATTCACGATATTTCACTGAAATCCCCAGGGAAAAGGGTACAGTTTAAGAAACCAGGAAATCAACCAGCTGCCATGATAGCAATTTCCGAGTAAAGAAAATATTTGAGTGCACTTATTGCTGTATCTGGAAAGCTATGAGTGAATTGTTCAAGGAAAACTCCAAACTGCTGTTCCCTCAAAAACTGAATTACTACTTCTCAACAATAGCATAAAAAGATCAAGGTTGACCATACAAAAAAACCCCAATCAACTCATGATTGAAAAAGTATTGTGAGTCTAGAATTATACGATCAAATCTTGAATTTTGATATCTACGTTTTCACGAAGTGTATGGTGAACTCTGCATATTAGAACAATCTAATTCCTGTGGTCTAGACAATATCGATCAAAAAATCAAAAACAAATGTCAGTACCTGTTATATCTGAGCAACTCACCTATACTTTCAAACTCTGCATTAATGAGCGTTACCATTTGTGAGCATTTAAGGGATTCAAAGTACTGAGAATTCTGAGATCCGGTGATCCAAATGATAAGTAAATTTATAAACCAATATCAATTCTATCTTCTCTGTTAAACTT
>CM065742.1:9417961-9420461 GCA_033310375.1 Conus canariensis | reverse complement strand
AAATGATGTCATAACAGTATATCATCACATTGCGTATTAGTATGTTTTGCGTCGTTATACAACTTACTCACTACTTATCGCCATGATATGATCATATCATAACATCACGTTATCACATAATCATAGCATCACATTACAAATTATCGTTTGATTATGCTATCACATCATCCTATGATTATATCATTACATTGCGATTTTATCATATTGCATCGCTATCACATGATTTCATTCTTCGAATGCAATCTCATCACATCAAACACTATCTTACAATCAACTTCATACACACTGTTCTCGGCATAAAAATAAGATTTGGGCTTGCTGTCTGAACGGTGATAACAGCAATCCTGCGGATGAGGAATGCTGGTTGACATAAGGAGGAAGGGTGAGGGGGGGGGGGCAGTTAGAAGAAGGGGGGGTGGGGGGGGGGTGCGTGAGGTGGTATGGAATTTATGATGCTCTCTCCAAGTGTTTTGCAACTTCAACTATATACGATCACTCCCTACTCATCTACTTCTCATCTCTACTCACACTCCTCTACTCTCTCTTGGAAAGGAGAGGAGGCCCCACACACACACACACACACACACACACACACACGCACGCGCCCACACACACACACACACACACACACACACACACACACACGCACGCACGCACGCACGCACGCACGTTCGCGCGCACACACACACACACACACAAAACACACAACACACACACACACACACACACACACACACACACACACAGCACCACGCACGCACGCACGCACGCACGCACGCACGCACGCACGCACACACACACACACACATACTTTTGCTCTATTAGCCCACGTACCCTTGTACCCTCTGACCAACACCCAAACTGGACGCATCGCCTGGCGCTGTCTCTAAATGCCCTGTACAACACCTCCAATTGCCAAGGTCACCAAATGCCTCACGCCTTGCTTCTCAAAGTAAGCGGGTTAATTTGAAGGAGGTGGGGGGGGGGGGGGGGGGGGGAACAGGGGTTTGGGGAAGTGGTCTATCAAGCAAGTTTGACAAGTCAGAATGCCAGTAAGATATGCCGCTGGTGCTTTCTGTTCACATCACTGACGTTCAGCCTCTTTGGCTTTTGGTTCTTCTTGTCAAGGGGGAGCATAATCACTTGTCAGTCATCATTTGCCTGGGATGACTCACATAACAAAGCAGAATTATGGAAGAAAACTTCGTTTTAAAACTCTTCACAGATATCAGTGGACTGACAGAGGGCTTGACTCACATTGTTAAACATGCTCCAGGATGGGGGCCGGAATAGTTCAGTTTGGTAGAGCGCCGGACTCGTAATCCAAGGGTTACGGGGTTCGATTCTCCGCCGGGCCGTTTCGGTACAGGGGATTTTTCCCTCGGAGTTGACATTAGTTCTGACTCCATTTCCCACACAGTTCTTCGAATGAGACTATAAACCGAGGTTCCGTGTGTGAACGCACGCATAGCATCTTGCACACACGTAAAATCCCATCACCAACTTTCGGAAGAGAAGGCCAGTTTGGTCGTTGGTATGGATGACACGTTACACATAGCATGCACCTTCCCCGAAGATGGAGTATGGCTGCCTTAATGGCGGGATAAAAAAAAACGATCATACACACAAAACTCCACTCCCTTTGTTGGGTATATGGGATTAATATTTGCCTGTCTTACAGGGAGTGTCCACAGAAGTATCAGCCTGCGTCCGCAGAAGAAGAAGAAGACGAAGAAGCTTCAGGATCTCAGGGTACAAGTGGTTGTCCTTTCACCCAGCACGAAACATCTTTTTAAACAGAAGCCACTGTAGTATATAAAACTTTTGTTGTTGTTGTTAGCAATTCGCTTGTCATTATCAGAACTACCACGACTATTCATTGTCTAGAGCGAGAGAGGAACGTAGGTTGGTGGAGGAGGGAAAGGAAATATTTTTTTTCTTGAAATAGAACAATTAAAGCAAACAGCAACATTATGACACGTTAAAACCGGGGACCAGACAGTTTTAACAAAGCAGATCAGTATGCTAAAAAAAGAAACTAACAAACAAACAAATAAAAGAACAAACAAAATATCATGCAGGTCGATGCAGCTGAATAAGTAATCTAGAAGAAACAGGGTAATATGCTGGAGAAGCAAGCGAACGAACGAACAAAATATCATGCAAATCTATGTAAAGAAGTACCTGATCTAGAAGAAAACACAAATGAACACAAATGAACAAGTTGAAAAGCGTATGAAGGATTTAGAAAAGGAATTGCGGTTATTGTCTTGTCACACATATGCGTGATTGTATGCATTAAGATAATATTCACAATGCTAAACTGTCTTGTCACACATATGCGTGATTGTATGCATTAAGATAATATTCACAATGCTAAACTGTCTTGTCACACATATGCGTGATTGTATGCATTAAGATAATATTCACAATGCTAAACTGTCTTGTCACACATATGCGTGATTGTATGCATTAAGATAATATTCACAATGCTAAACTG
>CM065742.1:9380461-9402961 GCA_033310375.1 Conus canariensis | reverse complement strand
TTTCTGAATTCTGAGACTCTCTCTCTCTCTCTCTCTCTCTCTCTCTCTCTCTCTCTCTCTCTCTCTTGTCTTTAAATATCATTGTACAATTTAGCTTGGCAAGGACAGATCGGAAGAATAGGCTCTGCCTAAAAGCTCAGTCCTTGATCGAATAAAAGTTTTCTGAGTTCTGAATTCTCTCTCTCTCTCTCTCTCTCTCTCTCTCTCTCTCTCTCTCTCTCTCTCTGCGTGATCGAGACAAAATATATACAAAAGAAAAGACAAGACAAAGGGGAAAATAACGTTTAAAACTCCTGGCAGCTCAAGTCATTGAGCTTAAAAAAAATAAATAAACAAAAAAAAAGTGAGATCACCTCAACAAAGAACAGTAAAACACCATGAGTCTAATGTGTTCGCCTGTGCCACAGTCACACTAAGTGATATAAACCTAGACACAATTCCACACACGGGATTATTGACAACGTTAATTCTTGCCAGCCCGAATGCAAAACGTGACCGATTCTTCTTCAATGGACTATGACCATCACCAGCTGCAGGGAAAGAAAGAAAAAAAAAAAAAAACATCAAAGGGTCGTTACTCTCGTCGACGCGTGCCAGTCATTTCCAGATAACTCCCGGAGGTATGTGTTTGTCGAGTCACAGCATGCCCGGGTTTCGCAGCGATCGGCGTAATGGCAGATGAGTGCAGGAATCAACAGAGAGCAGGGGCCTGGAACTTGATCACAATCATGATCATAACACAGCATTTATAAAGCGCTTTGCCAACGGTTCTAGGCGCTGACAATCCACACTCTTGTGTACGCAACGGGCTGCCTACCTGGGTAGTGCCGACTGAAGAGCTGCCTGCCGGCGCTTTATTCAGTCGTTTCCCGTGTCATCCAGTCCATAACATTCACTCAGTTTCCTTACTTCCTTCATTCTTTCCATTTCTTACGCAGGGTGTATGCTGTGTGTAACTTGTCATCCATACCAACGGCCAAACTGGCCTTCTCTTCCGAAATTTGGTGATGGGATTTTACGTGTATGCAAGATGTTATGCGTGCGTCCACACACGGAACCTCAGTTTATAGTCTCATTCGGACTGTAAGGGAAATGGAGTCAGTACCAATGTTAACTCCGAGAGAACAACACCCTGTACCGAAACGGCTAGACGGAGATTCGAACCCGCACCTCCAGGATCACCAAGACTGCAAGTCCGGCGCCCAACCAACTGCTCAGTTCCAGCCCCCCCCCCCCCCCCCCCGCCCCCCCCCCCCCCCTCCCTTTACACAGAAAGAATACGTGCAGGAAACCACCGTTTGACAGATTCATTTCAAACGGGTCTTTATTTGCAAAATTATCTACATAATTTTAACCACCTCCTGCATGAGGTCGCCAAAAAGAGGAACAAATCGTTAGCTCGCTCCTTCTTCCTGGTTTTGTCCCTCCCAGCATTTCAGTGCCTTTTTTTTTTTTTTTTTTTTTTTTTGGAGGGGGGGGGGGGGGGGGTCTTTGTTTGTTTGTTTTTCAGTTTTTTTTAAAACAGAGTAAGTTTGCTTTACGTATTCAAAGGGTCTCAAAGAGTCGCACATGTGTCGATATGAGAATACAGTGGTTTGCTTGCTTGGTCTTTTTACATGCCTGTGTTGTAACTAGAGTACCTGTCTCTGCTACCCAGCATTCTGAATTCACACTACCTCTATTCCGCCTTGGCAGATTCTCAGGTAGAGAGAGAGAGAGAGAAAGAGAGAGAGAGAGAGAGAGAGAGAGACAGACAGACAGACAGACAGACAGACAAAGACACAGAGAGAGAGAGAGAGAGAGAGAGAGAGAGAGAAACATGGCATAAATCGTGCAAAGCTACCACCACCACCACCAAAAAAATGGCAATTAAAAATTAAAGGCAAAACCAAAGCGTCAAAAAAGCAGTCTCTGAGAAGGATGCATATGCTTTATTCTCCCACTCTTTAGACCCTCATAAACTCCCTGTCCCCTCCACCTCCCATCTCCCTCACTGATCCCTCCCCACTCCTCTTCATTCTTTGACGACCATTCCAAGATTGAAGCGTGTTCTCAAGCTTTCCAACCGTAACCTTCAGAAAAAAAACCTAGGGCGAACAAACAGAAACTTTTTGCCGTGGGAAAGACAAGAAATACACCAAAAAAGGAACACTCTTCAATGGCGAAATGCGGACAGACAAGTGCCGTCAACACAATACCAACCAGATACTCTACCCTCACCCCATCGACTTCAAGAGAGCCGTTGACTATGTGTGACATGAAGTTTTGCGGCAGGTCATAGGAGACTATAACTTTTGCCAAAAAAAACTTCATCCAGTCACAGCAGCATTCTACAGACGTCCATAGCTCTGTTCTTCTGAGGACAGGCCTCAGAGATTTCTTTTGAACAAAACTGTGAGAGTGTGTCAAGGTGAATTCCCTTCTCCTATTCTGTTCAACGTGCACCAGGAGTACACAGTGCAGAGAACGCTTCTAAGTTTTGACATCCCACGTGCGGCAGCCTCGGTGCAGCCTGTGTTTCGCTGGTGAGATCTACTGATTGAGAGGCCGCGAACTTGTCACTTTGAAAAATAAAAAAAAACCATTGTGAAAAAAGAATGAAAGTCAGCGAAACTTTCTTACCAGTTCTGGAGTGCATACGCCACACAAATGCATGCTGAACTGACTTACAGTGGAAGGAATGAACCGCTTCAGGTGTCTGGAGTCTGAGTTAGACGGCAGCTCAACAAAGGAAATTCAGACGTGGCTGGCCCGGACATGTGCTGTCATGACAACACTCCCCGCCGTCAGGAACATCAAGAGAGTCACCTTCCTACTGAAGACGTGTTGCAAGGGTCTGCATTGCAGACTTGCAGACTAGGAGGTCGCAGTTTCTTTCCCATTAAGGGCATTTATTTGTGTGTGTATGTCGGTGCGCAGGGGCTGTGAGGGTGGTGGTGGTGGTGGGGGGGGGTCCTTTTTCCTTCACGCTTCGAACTTACAGCTTAGTGTGCTTTGAGCGCAAATACTAAGACTTTAACCAACAGTAACGTTTCAACCACTCAAGCTTCTCTGATAGCATTTGCTAAAAATTTCTGACTGCCACTGTGCGTGTGTCTGTCTTTTGCACCCAGAAGCACAGCGATCAGTGCTGTCACACCGACACTGACTAGAAAGGAAGTTCATAGCATCACTCCTTATCATCTTCTTGCCCACTGATACAGAGATTTTTTTTTTTCAAATTTTGTGACCATTCATGTTGTGTCGTCGTGGTGATTTCAGTTTCCGTTCCTAGTTCTTATCCACTCATGTTGTGAGTTCGGTTCCTGTCAAATGGTCGAGATCGGTCAGTTCATGAGGACATTCATCGGACAAACGTGACAGTGTCCCACACAAAAGCTCGGTTACGTCCTCTTCTCTTTGGCTTGTTAATTACTTGTTCTTAGCTGAGGCCTTGATATCTTGTGTCCTGCAAGAACTAAATGAGGAGGAGTACCTCTGAACATTCCCCGAGTTATTCTGCAGCACAGCGGCGTCTCCTTTGGTGGGGTGCCTCTTAGCGACTTGATGTTAATTGCTCCCTGTGGACTGCCGGGTGCTGGGGCTGTGGGTGGGACGGTGTAATGAGAGCCGGAATGAATGTCGTGACAAGAATGCCAGCGAGGAAGTGGGCGGGGTGGGGGAGATGGGGGGGGGGGGGGGGGGGGGGCAGGAGGTAGGGAAAAGTGGGGAGGAAGAGTGAGGAGGGACGTGAAGATGAGACAGAAAAAAAGGTGCTTCAGCTTCACTCTGTGTGTGTGTGTGTGTGTGTGTGTGTGTGTGTGTGTGTGTGTGTGTGTGTGTGTGTGTGTGTGTGAGTGTGTGTGTGGTTGTGTGTGTGTGTGTGCGTGCGTGCGTGTGTGCGTGCCTCCGCGCGTCGGTGCATGAATGCGTACGTGTGCGCGCGCATGCGCGCGTACATGTATGTGCACACATGTGTGCACGGGCGTAAGTGCGGGTTCATGTCTGTTTATGCATGCCTCTGTGTGCGTGTGTGTATGTGCGCGCGCGCGTGCGTGCGTGCGTATGTGTGTGTGTGTGTGTGTGTGTGTGTGTGTGTGTGTGTGTGTGTGTGTGTGTCTGTGTGTTGTGTGTTTCTTGTACATGCCCATGCATGTATGTGTGTGTGTGTGTCTGAGTGTGAAAAAGCATACATGTCTTGTGTGGCTGGAATGAATAATTCATGTTCTTGGGGACGCCAAGTTTGCATTCTACACTGATGAGGAAACCTAGCCTTTCACTGTCAACGTGTCTCTGGCATTTCTCCGGCAAGTGTCCACGCTGTGGCGGTTTTACTCCTGTGTGGGCTTTTGTTTGGTCTTGTTCCATCCGCCATCTACGGAAAATCTTAGCCCTCTGCGTTGCATAATTTAACATATCAAATTCCTCTCTCTCTCTCTCTTCCTCTCTCTCTCTCTCTTCCTCTCTCTCTCTCTCTCTCTCTCTCTCTTGTATGCAAGTACATATGTATTCACGAATCCACTGAGCTCACACCGATACCAATTCACATGCTCTGAATGGATGTTGAAGATGAAAAGCTTCTCCTCCAAAGAAGAGCCTCTGAAAACATGTGTACTGTGTGAAAGCGGCCACTGAGAGCCCCCAATCATATGTAAACACAATTTTACACAGCCTTTGTTGACCTTAACGATGTCTTCGGGAGTATCGACCACCGGCTGGTGCTTGATGCCATGCACAATGCCGGCCACTCCCAGTACATCATCGGCATCACAGCAGATATCCACAGCAACTCCCTCATTCCTGGTGCGGACAAGGGTTACCTTCCCACCAAGGATTTCCAGACGTCATGGCATTATACAAGGTTGTCCTTAGTAAGCTCGCCTGTTTGTTCAAACTTTTCCATTCGTTGGATGGAGTGCTAACACCGAATGCATTCCTTTCCTCGTGTCAAATGTACTTGGATGAATTACGTTCCAATGTTCTGAGTAAAGAAAAAAACACACAAACTCCAGAAAGTGATGGACAAGGTCACAGCCTTTCTCAGTTATACTGGAAAGGGAATGAACCACGGGAAGTGTGTGACTACTTACGGACAGTGCAATGTGATTTAATGAAGGGGAGTCTGTCGCTGTACATGGACAACGACATGGACGTCAGCCAAAGGAAAGGCTGTTATGGTTGATGGAAGATGTAATAAAAGCCAAACAAGGGAAGCGTATCACTTTTCAGGGGCAATGAAATGGGTATCAGCCAGAAAAAGGGCTGCCGCTGTTCCTGGAGAAAAGGACCTCAGCCAAGGAAATGCTGTCTTTTTCATGGACAATGAAATGGATGTCAGCCAAACGGAAAGGCTGTCACTTTTCATGGACAAAGGAAACCTGTCCTTATCCATGAACAATGAAATAAAAGTCAGCCAAAGGAAACCTGTCCTTATCCATGGACAATGAAATAAAGTCAGACAAAGGAAACCTGTCCTTATCCATGGACAATGAAATGAAAGTCAGACCAAAGGAAACCTGTCCTTATCCATGGACAATGAAATGAAAGTCAGCCAAAGGAAACCTGTCCTTATCCATGGACAATGAAATGAAAGTCAGCCAAAGGAAACCTGTCCTTATCCATGGACAATGAAATGAAAGTCAGCCAAAGGAAACCTGTCCTTATCCATGGACAATGAAATGAAAGTCAGCCAAAGGAAACCTGTCCTTATCCATGGACAATGAAATGAAAGTCAGCCAAAGGAAACCTGTCCTTATCCATGGACAATGAAATGAAAGTCAGCCAAAGGAAACCTGTCCTTATCCATGGACAATGAAATGAAAGTCAGCCAAAGGAAACCTGTCTTATCCAGGACAATGAAATGAAAGTCAGCAAAGGAAACCTGTTCTTATCCATCGGACAATGAAATGAAAGTCAGCCAAAGGAAACCTGTCCTTATCCACGGACAATGAAATGAAAGTCAGCCAAAGGAAACCTGTCCTTATCCATGGCAATGAAATGAAAGTCAGCCAAAGGAAACCTGTTCTTATCCAGGACAATGAAATGAAAAGTCAGCAAAGGAAACCTGTCCTTATCCATGGCAATGAAATAAAAGTCAGCCAAAGGAAACCTGTCCTTATCCACGGCAATGAAATGAAAGTCAGCCAAAGGAAACCTGTCCTTATCCACGGCAATGAAATAAAGTCAGCCAAAGGAAACCTGTCCTTATCCACGGCAATGAAATGAAAGTCAGCCAAAGGAAACCTGTCCTTATCCACGGCAATGAAATGAAAGTCAGCCAAAGGAAACCTGTCCTTATCCATGGACAATGAAATGAAAGTCAGCCAAAGGAAACCTGTCCTTATCCACGGCAATGAAATAAAGTCAGCCAAAGGAAACCTGTCCTTATCCAAGGACAATGAAAGAAAGTAGCCAAAGGAAACCTGTCCTTATCCATGCAGAAATGAAAGTCAGCCAAGGAACTGTCCTTATCCAGGCAATGAAGAGTCGCCAAAGGAAACCTGTCCTTATCCACGGCAATGAAATGAAAGTCAGCCAAAGGAAACCTGTCCTTATCCACGGGCAATGAAATGAAAGTCAGCAAAGGAAACCTGTCCTTATCCATGGACAATGAAATGGGAAGTCAGCCAAAGGAAACCTGTCCTTATCCATGGACAATGAAATGAAAGTCAGCCAAAGGAAACCTGTCCTTATCCACGGACAATGAATGAGAGTCAGCCAAAGGAAACCTGTCCTTATCCAGGACAATGAAGATGAAGTCAGCCAAAGGAAACCTGTCCTTATCCATGGACAATGAAGAGAAGTCAGCCAAAGGAAACCTGTCCTTATCCATGGAAATGAAATGAAAGTCAGCCAAAGGAAACCTGTCTTTATCCACGGCAATGAAATGAAAGTCAGCCAAAGGAAACCTGTCCTTATCCACGGGCAATGAAATGAAAGTCAGCCAAAGGAAACCTGTCCTTATCCATGGACAATGAAATGAAAGTCAGCCAAAGGAAACCTGTCCTTATCCAGGCAATGAAATGAAAGTCAGCCAAAGGAAACCTGTCCTTATCCAAGGACAATGAAATGAAGTGAGCCAAAGAAACCTGTCCTTATCCATGGACAATGAAGAGGAGTCAGCCAAAGGAAACCTGTCCTTATCCATGGACAATGAAGAGAAGTGAGCCAAAGGAAACCTGTCCTTATCCACGAACAATGAAGAGGAGTCAGCCAAAGGAAACCTGTCCTTATCCACGAACAATGAAGAGGAGTCAGCCAAAGGAAACCTGTCCTTATCCACGAACAATGAAGAGGAGTCAGCCAAAGGAAACCTGTCCTTATCCACGAACAATGAAGAGGAGTCAGCCAAGGGAATCCCGTCACGGTTGATGGACGATGAAATAAAAGTCAAACAAGGGAAGCGTATCGCTGTTCATAGACAATGAAATGAAAGTCGGTGAAGGAAAGTATGTCACTATTCATGGACAACACGCAGGATATAGCTGGACATCCCCAAGGACAGAACTGAACAAAATATTGAGGTGACTTTTCAAGGAGAGGAGATACTCGTGTATGGAAAAGATCATTCGTACTCCTGTCTTTATTTCCAAACAAATCTGACTGGCATATTCGTAAACAATGCAAAACAGACATAGATGGCGCAAGTCAGCGAGAACTTGAAGAAGCAGTACAAGAAAAAATTCAATTTTCCACTGTCAGTTTGCAGAAGAAAAAAATGAATGATGCTGTCAAAGTTATCGCATTTTAATTAAAGCTGAGTTTATTATGTAGCAGTATGGACTGTAAAGAAAAGCTTTCGTAAACGCTTAAGATCTGCTAATTGAATTAGTTCATGATCGTGTGAAAATGAATTCTTCTTCTGACTGATTGCATGTTTCCTATCCATAACATAAGGCTGTCGTGGACTTCTGAAGCCACGTACTATGTATTACACTGAACGCTTTGTGTTCCTCCCTTCTGTACTTAACAGTAAACGATCAACGTGTCAGGATGGTGGCATGCAGCAGTTTCCGACTCCACACAGAAAACAGAAACGCGCCAAGTGTAGAAGAGGAGAATGAGAAGACTGAAAACACATAGTTAAGTTTCATTCACGTGATAAACGCGTCTCTGGGAGTGTTGTCCATATTTCCTGACCAGTACCGCAGGTGGCTGTATCCCTCAGACCTGGCTGACGCAAGGTACGTGATGAAAGCCAGCGAAAAGTGCAGTCCTCTCATGCGATCTGAGACCAAAATAGAACGAACTCTATAGCATCATCTTTATCATCCTCGTCCTCATTGAGCGCTATAAAAAAGATAATAAAGTCTGTGTTCCTCTACTCCCTGCTGTCATGGTGACCTCAGCTTAGATTTCCTCTCCACGTCTACGCTCTGGGTAAATTCATTCGAAGTAGCTGGCATCGGCAAGTTCACGACGACGTGACGAAAGACTCGTATTGAAAGTTGAGAGAGAGAGAGAGAGAGAGAGAGAGAGAGAGAGAGAGAGAGAGAGAGAGAGAGAGAGAGAGAAGGGGGGGGGGAGGAGGAGGCAATATAACACCGTTGTTTATGGTATAGCTACTGGCTCCCTATAACATGGACGCCCCTGTACAAAATTGCAGTTCTCGTTTCCGCTATTTTGACGGGTCACTTCTGCCAAATTTGTCTGCCTTGGTCAGCACATATCCTTTTTCCCATACGCTTCGTTCCTCCTACGAAAAGCTCTGGAGAATCCCGAGACGCAGATCAAAAACAAGGGCAAAACACAGTTCTAATTTTCAGCAACATGTGTCTGGAATGGACCGCCCTCCAGTCTGCGTAACATGCCATCTGTGTCTGAATTCATGATTATTCCTGAGACACATCTCTGTCGACGAGCATTCCCCTAATGTATGTTACCAGCGGCGTGAGTTTTGTGTGGAGGTAGGGGAAGAGAATTTGTGCGCTGCCGTGGGGTCTGGGAGGATGGGGGGGGGGGGGGGGGGTAAGAAATGAGGATATGGTTCTAAATGTGTGCTTGATTTAAGGAATAGTGAACGGACAGCGAACTGAGTTGTCAGTGCAAGATACTGCGCACTATACGTAACATTTGTTATCATTATTATTATTATCATCATTATTATTGTTATTATTATTATTATTATTATTATCATTGTTATTTTTATCATTGTTACTGTTATCATCATTATCATTATCGTTATTGTTGTTGTTATAACTATCATTGTTATTGTTATTATTACCATCACTATTATTATGTGATCATTGTTGTTGCTGTTGTTGCTGTTGTCTTTGTTGTTATTGCTAAACAGTTATCGTAATCATTGGGGAGTTTAGTAGGTGGTGTCCTCTGTATGTTAGAAGAATAGATCATGGCCCACTTGACACCGTGGAAGTGACTCAGTTGCAGTGCAGTATCTCCCCTGGCCGGTCTCCTCACGGCGATTTGACATTGACTCCCCCTCTGTTAAGATGCCGATATTGACGTTTAGACGAGGCAACGGCATAGCAGCGGAGGGGGAGGGGGGGGGGGGTAGGAAGTCAGCCAAAGGAAAGCTTTCCTTATCTAAGGACAATGAATTGCAAATCACACCTAGTACCTTTGAAGGTATGTTGAAGATCTAAGGGATTTCACTCCTTAAGTACACGCTCGATGTGCTGATCTGATCAGACAAGAATTGCAGACATGGGCCTACTTTGAAAGCTTGTGTGTGTGTGTGTGTGTGTGTGTGTGTGTGGTGTTGTGTAGAAACACTTCAGAATACGCCCGTTTCTACTGATGGATCGAAAAGCTGGCCTGCTGAGCTCTTGACACGAACGAAACAGCCGCCACCTGCTGGTCCTCTTGACCCCCCTCCTTCCCTTTGGAGGACCAATGAAACCAGGGACAGCATTCACAGGAGAAGGGTTTCTTGTCTTGTCCCCTTCCGTGAAATTGAAGTCTACTTTTATCTAAAGTTTTGGATGTTCACTGAGATTCATTTTTATGTTTGCTCCTCTCCTATTTCTTGAAACTAAGGGTATTTGCATCAAGCTTTTATCGTCAGAAGATAGGTAGATAGATGGATGGATAGAGAAGATAGATAGATAGATAGATAGATAGATTAGATAGATAGACAGATGGATGAATAGATAGATGGATAGATAGACATAGATAGATAGATAGATCGAAAAAAGACAGGCAGACAGAAAGTCAGAGAGACAAACAGACAGAGATAGACAGAGACAGAGAGGCAGAGACAGCGATCTGTGTATATATAGATAGGTAAATACACATCAATAGATAGATAGCTGTTGCCCTATTCTGGGCTGTCTCTGCGATATATATTCTTTCCCTTCTTTTGTTCTTATCCATCATCATGTTGTGTACTTTCTCTTGTTGTGTTGTTGCAAATTTGATATATATCTCTACCAGCTGTGCGTGAGAGCTGGGTCGCTGTGTGGTCGGGACACGGCTGGTAGGATGTACCAACCAATGAAAGTAGCATAGCGGGCGCAAGTCCGTTAGCCTTTTTTTGGTTGGTTGTTTTTGTTTGTTGGTTTTTTGTTTTTGTTTGTTTGTTTGTTTGTTTTTCTTGTTTTCGGCGTTTCTACTAGCAGACGACATTCCCAACGGACTCTCCCGGAAATTATTTCTTCTTTTTTTCTTTAACCAGGAAAAGTCTGCTCGACAAGCGTTCTCTCCAGACTGTTGGAGGAAGAGAGAAACTCAGTGTTTTCAGCCAGACATCTGATCTGCATTAGTCTGACAAATTATGATATTTCAGCCAGACATCTGATCTGCATTAGTCTGACAAATTATGATATTTCAGCCAGACATCTGATCTGCATTAGTCTGACAAATTATGATATTTCAGCCAGACATCTGATCTGCATTAGTCTGACAAATTATGATATTTCAGCCAGACATCTGATCTGCATTAGTCTGACAAATTATGATATTTCAGCCAGACATCTGATCTGCATTAGTCTGACAAATTATGATATTTCAGCCAGACATCTGATCTGCATTAGTCTGACAAATTATGATATTTCAGCCAGACATCTGATCTGCATTAGTCTGACAAATATGATATTTCAGCCAGACATCTGATCTGCATTAGTCTGACAAATTATGATATTTCAGCCAGACATCTGATCTGCATTAGTCTGACAAATTATGATATCCTTCGAAATCTTCGGGTAGAATTCCACCCAAAAGTCTGTCATGAACACGTTTACTTGGAGACCGGCTGTCAACTGGTCGTACCAAAATGTGTACGATATACGTTTAACCGTAACAGATTAGGAGGAAAAGGGTCATACTCATGAAAGTCAAACAGCAGGGAAGAGTATAGCCCCCGAAAAACAAAACAAAACAAACAAAAATCCAACACACAAACAAACACAACACCCAGCACTCTCGAAGCCCATTCAGGGCAGGACAGAGCAGTGGGACTGAATACAATGCAGCCAAAGTTTGAGTCGCTTGTCAAAGATTGAAATTCTCTCTCTCTCTCTCTCTCTCTCTCTCTCTCTCTCTTCCTCTCTCCTCTCTCTCTCTCTCTCTCTCTCTCCTAGGATCAGAGACAAAAAGAAGTCTGGATGGGAAAACCAAAAATATTACAAAGAGAAATCAATTCACGATAAATAATTGACAATTTTTGGACAAGAAAGACTCAAAAAACGCAAAAATAACGCGGATATTTTGAACTTTCGAGTTCAAAAGACCATTTCCTGTTTCCTACACAGACAAACTGACCTGAACCTGCCTGACAGTAGAGGGAGGCAGCGGGCCTACACAGACAAACTCACCTGAACCTGCCTGACAGTAGAGGGAGGCAGCGGGCCTACACAGACAAACTACCTGAACCTGCCTGACAGTAGAGGGAGGCAGCGGGCCTACACAGACAAACTGACCTGAACCTGCCTGACAGTAGAGGGAGGCAGCGGGCCTACACAGACAAACTCACCTGAACCTGCCTGACAGTAGAGGGAGGCAGCGGGCCTACACAGACAAAAACTCACCTCTGAACCTGCCTGACAGTAGAGGGAGGCAGCGGGCCTACACAGACAAACTCACCTGAACCTGCCTGACAGTAGAGGGAGGCAGCGGGCCTACACAGACAAACTCACCTGAACCTGCCTGACAGTAGAGGGAGGCAGCGGGGCAGATGGGGTACTCGGCCCTCAAGGAGCTTACACACTCTACTGAGCTGGAGCTGTGCTGTTGCTAACTGGGGTGTGTCCCCGTGAACCTTCCACACGGTTGAAACGAGGCCACAGCCCGACTGGTAACGACAAAAAGCAAACAAAAAGAATTCGCCTTGCACTGAAGGTTCTATCTTTCTGAAATGCTTGTTACATCCATATTTTCACAATTCAAACAAGGAAAATCATTCACTCTAACAATTCAATTTGAACGCGGCATGCATCACGCATTAACAATAATTTTCATAATTTAACAATAATAATAGTGCCATAAAGGGTTTACACATTGTTATAAAGGAAGAACAAAAAAATGGTGAAATAAAGGACGAAAGAAGAATAAAGAAAATCTCCCACTCTTCCCTATTTTTTCTCTTTGTTTCATGTTGTTTACAGCAGAAAGCGAAAACTTCATTCCAACAGACAGAAATACATCAGCGGGCCAAAGGGTTGGGTGGGCAACCCCTGTCAGGCAGTGCGAGACTGGTTCCACTGTGGACCGGAACTTTGTGTCAGTCGTTTCCATGGTGACCTGAGGCAGTGCGTATTGTGGTGACGTATGACGGGTCTTGAGGACTGGCTGAACACGTCTGTAGGAGCTGTGACCTGTATGTACATTCACGGAAAGCCTGGTCCTGTTGTACCGTCCATCCTGCTCTCGCCTGCAGCTTAGGCCTAGAGACAGAGATAATGTTGCTTATAGCCCAGCAGACCGTAAAGGGCCATATCAGGGCTAACACCGTGTTGAAGTCAACCCCCAAGTCATTTTTTTTTTTAAAGAACCCTCATTCACACGACCGTTTAAACATACACATAGGATATTTCGTTTAAAAAAAAAAAAAAAAAAAAAAAAAAAAAAAAAAACTTTCTTCCGTAAAATCTTCGATCACATTAAAAAAAATGTTGATCTTCTTCAGAAACTCAAAGATCACATCAGGTGGGACATCTCTGAAGAAGGTTTTCATGGAGTCTGCTGTAAAGTGTTTTTTTTTATGTCTCACATCATGCAAGACCCAACACTCTAAAAGGGTGTGTTTCACTGTGAGAGGTACGTATCTATGCATATTGACGCATTTGTATATGAATATGGCGTATGTGCATCCACATATGTGAGCATTTATCTAGCTCTATCTATCTACCTATCTATCTATCGATTGATCGATTAAAGATTCTCTCTCTCTCTCTCTCTCTCTCTCTCTCTCTCTCTCTCTCTCTCTCTCTCTCTCTCTCTCTCTGGATCTGCCTGTCTGCCTGTCTGTCTCTCTCTCAATCAATTTCAATTCCCTGTTCATCTCATGGTGTGTGTGAGTGTCTATTTGTCTATCTGTTTGTCTATCAGTCTGTCTGTCTGTCTGTCTGTCTGTCTGTCTGTATCTATGCCTGAGTCTGTGTCTGTGTGTCTGTGTGACTGCAAAGTGTCACATCACTGAAGCATACCGATCAAGCGTGAGAGTGAATACATTTCAGATTAACCCTGGCTGTAACGGATTAAATCCTTTCATACTACGCCTGTATGTGATGGATTAAATGCCTTTAAGACTTCCCCTGTTTCTGATGGATTAAGTGCCTTTAAGACAACCCCTGTTTCTGATGGATTGAGTGCCTTTAAGACTACCCCTGTTTCTGATGGATTGAGTGCCTTTAAGACTACCCCTGTTTCTGATGGATTGAGTGCCTTTAAGACTACCCCTGTTTCTGATGGATTGAGTGCCTTTAAGACTACCCTGTTTCTGATGGATTGAGTGCCTTTAAGATTACCCCTGTTTCTGATGGATTGAGTGCCTTTAAGACCACCCCTGTGTCTGATGGATTGAGTGCCTTTAAGACTACCCCTGTTTCTGATGGATTGAGTGCCTTTAAGATTACCCCTGTTTCTGATGGATTGATTGCCTTTAAGACTACCCCTGTTTCTGATGGATTGAGTGCCTCTAAGACTACCCCTGTTTCTGATGGATTTATTGCCTTTAAGACTACCCCTGTTTCTGATGGATTAAGTGCCTTTAAGACTACCCCTGTTTCTGATGGATTGAGTGCCTTTAAGACTACCCCTGTTTCTGATGGATTGAGTGCCTTTAAGACTACCCTGTTTCTGATGGATTGAGTGCCTTTAAGACTACCCCTGTTTCTGATGGATTAGATGCCTGTTTAGGAGATCCTTTTGCTACCCCTGTTTCTGATGGATTAAGTGCCTTTACGACTACCCCTGTTTCTGATGGATTGAGTGCCTTTAAGATTACCCCTGTTTCTGATGGATTGAGTGCCTTTAAGAAGACTACCCCTGTTTCTGATGGATTAAGTGACTTTAAGACTACCCCTGTTTCTGATGGATTGAGTGGCTTTGAGACTATCCCTGTTTCTGATGGATTGAGTGCCATTCAACACGAACCTTGTCTTTAATGGATTCAGATCCTCATAGACTACCCCGGCCTGTGACTGATGAAGTGCTTTTCCCACGGACCCTGTCTGTGGTGTGCTGTTCAACCTCCCCTTGACAGCGTGTTGTTCTCCCGTTTTCATTTTTCCTTTCGCCACGACCAGTCTCTTGTCTCACTTTACCGCATGAAGCCCTTCTTTTTTCTTTATTTTTCTGTCCCTGTCCGTCTGTTTGTTACTCTCTGTGTGTGTGTGTGTGTGTGTGTGTGTGTGTGTGTGTGGGGTGTGTTGTGTGTGTGTAAGAAAACAGAGAGAGGGAGAGAAGGTCCGTGCGCACATGTGCGTGAATGCGTACAAGCAAGTGTGTATGCGTGCAAGCAAATGTGCGTGCGTGTGTGTGTGTGTGTGTGTGTGTGTGTGTGTGTGGTGCGTGCGTGCGTGCGTGCGTGCGTGCGTGCGTGCGTGCGTGCTGTGTGTGTGTGTGTGTGTGTGTGTGTGTGTGTGTGTGTGTGTGGTGTGCGTGTGTGTGTGTGTGTGTGTGAGTGAGTGTGTGTGTGTGGAAAGAGAGAGAGAGAGAGAGCTGGAGAGAAGGGGTTCCCGCGCACGTGTGCGAGCGCGCGCGCCCAACCTGACAAGAAAAATACATTGTCAGAACTTCCCTAAAGGGAGGCCTCGTCCACACAGATATGATTTCTGGCGCATTGTTATTCACGATAGTCAGACAAGATGGCTGTGCTTGATGGTAGAGACCTCGGAGACGCCTTGAGAGAAAGCGGCATACGAGAGGCCTCTCACCTCACCACAAGGCGAACGGACATGATGGAGGTTCATTGTGTACTTGGCAAGATCGCTTTCACATTGACCAGCTGCCGAGGCGCAGTGGTTAGAGTCGAGGATTCCGCACTGGGAGGTTGTGTGTCTGATTCTTATCAGAACCATTTGTTTTCCGGGATTCTGTTTGTTTGTTTGGTTGGTTGGTTGGGTTTTTTGTGCATGGAACGGCTCACACCCACAGATGAACTTGTTCCAGTTTCAGTTGGAAAGGCTGGAGCCTACAGTAAATTTCCATGCACTTAGTGGACGTGTCTCTGAGAGAGTTGCTCAAATTGCTGACAAACACTGCAGGTGTCTGTATCTCTCGGGCCCGGTTGACACCGGGATATATTATGAAAGCGTAGGGTACAGACCTTTTGATGCTAACCCCCGCCTCCCTGAAAAGTCACTGAAAACAGGCCTGTTTACTGCCGGAAGTTATCATCAAGAACAAAACAAAACAAAAAAGAAGGTCAAAATCGG
This sequence comes from Conus canariensis, assembly GCA_033310375.1. Lineage (NCBI taxonomy): Eukaryota > Metazoa > Mollusca > Gastropoda > Neogastropoda > Conidae > Conus > Conus canariensis. The sequence goes on along the minus strand of CM065742.1, from coordinate 9,387,146 downwards.
TGATTTGTTCGAAGTGCGTGGAGCCCAACCACTATCATATATCTGTCTGTGTGCGAATGAGAGTGTTTGTCACGAATGCAAACAACCGGTACACAATAGTGGAGATCCCTCCTGTGAAAGAAGACCTCAGAGTCTGGAACAAACAAACGCTAATTCACACGACTCGCATTCGCTTCAGTCTCAGAACAGCCTTCCTGAAAGCAGGATTTCCGCCGCACCCCCTACCTCCATTGCTTCCAAAGCCTACAGTGGTTGGTGGTTTATAACACGAGCCGGGAAAGGGAAATCAAGTGCTAAGCCCCCCACCCTCACCCCCCACCCCTCCCGCCCCGCCTCCCCATAAAAAAAAAAGTCAACGAGTAAAGCAAACCAAGTCGGACACAGGGTGTGTTACTATCAAACGCCAAACCACCTTACACTCCAGAATGGTTCCCAACCGCCCCCCCCCCCCCTCCCCCTCCCTTGCAATCCCCAGACGCCGCTCAGAAAGCTCTATGTGTCGACTGTCTGGAGATCCCTACAGACCTTCAATTACTAAAGAAAAAACATGACAGATGCGATGATGACACGGAAGAGGAAACTCATAAAGAAACGTCTGATGTGTCGGATAACGAAAAATGATCGATTGAATGTTCGTGCCTTTTTGCACTCACTCTGTTCGTTCTCTGCGTGTCTGTGTGTCTGTCTGTTTCTATGTCTGTGTCTGTCTGTTTGTCTGTTTATCTGTCAGTTTGTCTGTCTCTGTCTCTGTCTCTGTCTCTCTCTTCTCTCTCTCTCTCTCTCTCTCTCTCTCTCTCTCTCTCCCCCCCCCTTCTTCCACCCTTCCTCGACACCCCCCCCCCCCTCACTCCCTCTTTCTACATACTACCTCACCGCTTCCTCCCCGTTCTGTCGCTCAATTTCCTCACTTCCCCCCTCTCTCTCTCTCTTTCATCCTTTTCTCCCTGTTCATCCCCCTTCTCCTTCCTCTGTCTGTTTAGTCCCTCTTCCCCTCTGTCTCCCCCTACCCCCCTCACCCCACAACCTTTTTTCTATCTCGTTCCCTCCCCTCCCCTTAATGGAAAACACGTTGTCAGCTATGTTTGAGTGCGCATGTGCACTGCTGTAATCGTAACATTGTATTTTATGAATAATGGATCAGGTCCGAATTTGCTCATTAAATTTTTTTTTTTTTTTTTTTTTTTTTTGGGGGGGGGGGGGGGGGGGGGCTCAAGAACAGACTGAACCGCAGTTCAAAAATCAAAAGTTTGACGTCATACGTTTACAAGAAACGCATTTTCATTTAAATGTTTCAAAAATCAGCAGTTTGACGTCATACGTTTACAAGAAACACATTTTGTGGGAGAAAGCAAAATCGCGGTGGGAGAGAGAAAGGGGTGGTAGAATTTTCGCCGAAGGGGATACATTCCGAAGTAAAAGTGAGGTCTTGTGTCTAGACATTTTGATGACAAAATTGAACTGGTAATGGTGGAGAACGCACAGTGGCAGTAAGGATAACATATGAGCAAATTCCTATAAATGTTGTAAATATGTGGGTTCGTAATGATCATAAGGACAAGAGACTATTTCAAAGTCCGCATTTCAAATGGCAAGAACTGGAAGTTGAAAACCTAATTTTACGTGGTGATTGTAACTCTGTCCTTAACAATGGTTACGATGTAATGTCCGGTCATCCTTTCAGCGCAGCAGATGTCGAAGCTTTCAAATCGACCATACGTGAGCTTTCACAGTCAGATGTAAAGAGAATATCTTATTAGGATCAATAAGATTGTACATGGAACTGGTTTCATCCTTTCATCGTTCGACGTTCAAATTATTATTTTACGTCAAATGATATCTAGCCCTCAACAACCTCATGACACGACTTTACAGTTCCCAACTCTGATCATAAAGCTGTCGTTACAAGTTCAGGAAACAGGAAGTTCACTCGCGATCCAGGATACTGGGGGTTTAACAACAACTACCTTAAACATGATAAATCTGTGAGTAATATGAATGAGTTACTGAATAATCACTTAAAATCAGAGATCAACTACATAAAAATTCTGTTGACAAATATGAGCTTACAAAATCTGAAATACGTAGTTACTGTATTGATGTGGCAGACGGTTAGCCTACAGGCGACAGTCAAAAACGCGGCAAGGTAAACTAGCCAAAAAACAACTTATGAGGTATTAATATCCATTGTGAAAGAGGCTGGTAATGTATGCCTGCAGAATAGTTCATTAAGGACTAAATGAAAATCAGAACCGCTTGAGATGCCAAAAAGCAGAAAGTTCAAACTAGATCAAGGGTTGAAATCACTTCAAGGAGAGAAAAACAAATATTTTTTTTTTTTTTTTAATCTGAAAAAAAGTCAGGAAAATGATGAATGTCATTGTTTGGGGTTCATCGTCTCTGACCAAGGCAAAATAACGACAAAACAGGCAACAGTTTATAAATAAAAAAAAAATCTGTACTGTTCAAAAAAAGTTAAGGACCAACATTGAGAATGCACAAAAACTTTTTTAAAATTCATAAAAATTCAATTGTACCGCCTTTGTGGTCCAAACAAATTGAACCACACGCACAAATTGATAGTGAATGCGGCAACTGCAATTTTGTGGCACACATTTCTCACGCGCCTTGAAAAACACGTGTCGCGACTTGTCATTTTTTGGAACAAATCGGGGTGAATTTCTGATGTGTTTGGGATCCGAGGAGCATGTGCTGAATCAAAATCATGTGAAGCACGAGCTAAATCAGGCTGTAGGTCATAAAGTATGCTCAACCAAATGTCTTTAAAAGCCACTGTACTGGCGAAAAATGCAATGCAACAGCATGCCTCCACGTCGAAGACTGAACGAGCTGGATCGAGGAAGAGCAATAGGATGGCTCCAAGGAGTTGCAGTCCGGGAAGTGGCACGGAGACTTGGGGTATCACACTCTGTTGTTATCAGACTCGGACAACGCTTTCAAGACACAGGAAGAGTGCAAGAACGACCATGCTCTGGTCGACCCAGAATAACGACACCACGAGAGGACCGATACATTGAAAGGCAGGCCACACAAGAAAGAACAGCAAGTGAAAACAACATCAGACGACGCCTTAGAGATGCCACCAACACTGTTGTCAGTGATCAGACCATACGAAACCGCCTACACGCCGCTAACCTCTGTGCTCGACGACCAGTCATAAGACCTCGTTTGACTGATGCCCACAGAGCAGCACGCCGAGTATGATGCACGCAGCACGTGAGATGGACACATGAACAGTGGGCTAACGTGATGTTTACAGACGAGACGCGGTTCTGCCTGGACCCCACCGATAGACGGAACAGGGTCTGGAGACGCCGTGGGGAGCGTTTTGCAGAAGAAGTTGTCCTGGAAAGGAACCGCTATGGTGGGGGATCCGTTATGATTTGGGGCGGCATAAGCACACGCTACAGAACGGTTCTCTACAATGTGGCAGGGAACTTGAATGGTGTTCGCTACCAAACAGAGATTTTGCAACCCCTGGTGCTGCCAGCCCTTCAACAGCTTGGACCTCAGGCAGTCTTTCAAGACGACAATGCACGGCCCCATCGCACCAGAGCAGTAAACACGTTTCTCCAAGCTGCTGGTGTCAACAGAATGCAGTGGCCCGCAAACAGCCCAGACCTGAACCCCATCGAACATCTTTGGGATGAGCTGGGCCGGAGACTGCAGCAGCGTCGTCCTCCTCCTGCTAACCTGGGTCAGCTGTTTGAGTCACTCCAGCAGGAGTGGCCTGCTGTCCCCCAGGCCTTTCTGCGCACACTGGTGAACTCCATGCGACAACGCTGCCTTGAATGCCTTGCCAATAACGGGGGACACACACGTTATTAACCACGACATTGAACAAACACTCCTCCTGTGACTTTCAAATTTGGGGGTGGGGGGTGTTTATACTGCGCTCGATTCCAGTTTGTTGATTCCTCGGACTTGTCATTGTCTTTACACACTTTTCACATATTCAATAAATTCATGTTACACTTGGAGATGATCACTTCCCAATTTTCTTTTTTATAAGTCAGTGAAATGTTGGTCCTTAACTTTTTTTTAACAGTACATATAAGCAAAAGACACATGCTGAAAATCTAATAGAAGACACGCAGGAATTTGTCGCCGGAGGAAACACTCCTCGTCTCAGCAGCTCTGACTGCAACTCATGTGGAGGTCTTGTCACAGTTTGTAATGCACTGTCTGCTTTACACTCCAACTCACGTGAAGGTCTTGTCACAGTTTGTAATGCACTGTCTACTTTACACTCCAACTCATGTGAAGGTCTTGTCACAGTTTGTAATGCACTTTACACTCCAACTCATGTGAAGGTCTTGTCACAGTTTGTAATGCGCTGTCTGCTTTACACTCCAACTCATGTGAAGGTCTTGTCACAGTTTGTAATGCGCTGTCTGCTTTACACTCCAACTCATGTGAAGGTCTTGTCACAGTTTGTAATGCACTGTCTGCTTTACACTCCAACTCATGTGAAGGTCTTGTCACAGTATGTAATGCGCTGCCTGCTTTACACTCCAACTCATGTGAAGGTTTTGTCACAGTTTGTAATGCACTGTCTGCTTTACTCTCCAACTCATGTGAAGGTCTTGTCACAGTTTGTAATGCACTGTCTGCTTTACACACCAGCTCATGTGAAGGTCTTGTCACAGTATGTAATGCACTGTCCGCTTTACACTCCAACTCATGTGAAGGTCTTGTCACAGTTTGTAATGCACTGTCTGCTTTACACTCCAACTCATGTGAAGGTCTTGTCACAGTTCGTAATGCACTGTCTGCTTTACACTCCAACTCATGTGAAGGTCTTGTCACAGTTCGTAATGCACTGTCTGCTTTACACTCCAACTCATGTGAAGGTCTTGTCACAGTTCGTAATGCACTGTCTGCTTTACACTCCAACTCATGTGAAGGTCTTGTCACAGTTTGTAATGCACTGTCTGCTTTACCCTCCAACTGACGTGAAGGTCTTGTCACAGTTTGTGAATGCACTGTCTGCTTTACACTCCAACTCATGTGAAGGTCTTGTCACAGTTTGTAATGCACTGTCTACTTTACACAGCATAAGGAATGTATCAGCTCCAGGTATGGATGGCATTCTGTCGAAATCACGAAGTTCTTTTGGGCCGAAATTAAAAGAGATTGTAAGCCTTTTTCGATGACTCTTTTGAAAGAGAAGAATTCTCTTACACCAAGTATAAAGATATTATAACACTAAAAGAGTAAGGGAAAGATCTGGATTAAGAACATCTTACAAGCTGGAGACCAATAACTTTGACTTATACCGACCATAAGGTTCTAGGTAAAGTTATGACAGAGAGATTTTGTGGTGTTATGCAGCAGCTGGTAAGCAAAAATCAAGTCGGATATAATAAAGTTTGAAACGTTGCCACTGTTTTCCGTACACCGAACGACGTAATCAACAATGTGAACAGAAAGGGAAAGTAGGGTTTCTGTTAACACTTGACTACTCTAAAGCACTTGATTCCATAGCTGAAAGATATTTACTCCCAGCGTTTAATGTCTTTGGTTTTGGCCTGACGCGATCTTTGAGTTCTTGAAAGAGATTAACATTTTTCATCGGATCTGAGATTTTACAGTGGAAAGATTTTTAACAAACTTTCGGATGTGTTTTTCAATGTATTTTAAAGAATTGTTTGAATGAATGACTTGTGAGTTTATTTTAACGTGGTGACAGCCCTGATGTGGCCTTTTGCGGTCGGCTGGGCTATAAGCAACATTATCTTATCTTATCTTATCTTTGGTCGTGACTTTAAGAAATGGGTAGAAATCACGATGAAGCAGGCCGTAAATTACATAAGTCATGGGGGCTGGTTATCGGAAAACTTCGGTGTTAATTACATCATATGACAAGGATGTTCGTTCTTTCTCCTCGCTTTTGGTCAAGTTGTTGAACGTCTGGCCCCGAAAATTAGAAATAGTAACATTGCGAGAACACAGATACCACACCGAAATAAATCTAATTCGCACATTAAAATCCAACAGGTGGCTGATTATACAACCTTATTTCTAAATTAACAGAAAGATATGTTTCCACAACAACATATATTCTGAGGCAGTTGGTACGCTTCTCGTGTTGAAAGTTAGGTAGGCACAAAACTAAGATATTAGCTGCAAGTCACATCTGTTATACCACTTTGATTGTGCCATTTGAAACAGTAGACAAAATTCACATCTCAGCAACAGTCTTTGTAAAAGGCAATGGACAAGAACATAGAGGACAACTAGAAAAATATACTACAAACTCTTAGCAGCTATTATAAGAGAACGGAGCAAACGAGACCTTACCATGCATGGCAGAATTGTTATTATAAAGACATTTTTATTTGCCAGTTTGTTCTTGTTATGCATTCGGTTCGTTTGCCGAGGGAAATCCTGAAGAAAGTGAACACAATACTGTATAACTTTCTTTGGCAAAGAAAATATAGCAACGGAAAAGCTTTCGAAAAAAGTTTGAAAGAAAGATAATGAGATCAGATTATAAAGAAGATGGGTTGGAAATGGTTGATATGTTTAACAGCAAAACATCTTTAAGCCACAATGGATAGGACGATTAAACAGTAGAAGAACCGAGAGGTGGTGCTTCATCTCTTTGTTGCACCTTGATGAATTTGCTTTGGCTGGTGAAATGTTTGGTGTCCACTGGTTTGTA
>CM065742.1:9365461-9367961 GCA_033310375.1 Conus canariensis | reverse complement strand
AGAAAAGTTACAGTTACGTTTTTTAAAGTATCTATTTAGATTAAATAAAACTACAATGACTTCAATGATTTATGGTGAAACCGGAATCTATCCTTTATCTGTACTGATTAAAGTGAGAATGATAAGGTTCTGGGCTAACTTAGTTGTTCCTGATTCTAAAAAGTATTCAAACAAAGTATATAATATCTTACATGAACTATATACAAAAGGAATTTTCGTTTCACCATGGCTTAGTTATGTTAAAAGCATTTTATTTGAAACTGGTTTTGATTGTGTTTGGGAATCTCATTCATTCACAAACAGAAGTAACTTATGTAAGTGTGTTAAAAAGGAGTTGCAAAATAATTATGCTCGTGATTGGCGCAGTTCTCTTGAAAACAGCAACAAGTGTGTATTCTATAAAAGTGTAAAGACTGTCTTTGGAAAAGAACATTATATTTCTACCTTACCAGATATTTATGTTATATCTTTATTTAAATTTAGATGTAGTAACCATAAATTGCAAATTGAAATTGGAAGACACCATAATGTTCCAAGAGAATTGCGTATTTGTCGTAACTGTGAAATGGGTGAAATTGGAGATGAATTTCATTGCATCATGGAATGTCCAAAATTAATGAACTTCGTGAAAAATTCATCCCTAAAAAATATCTAAAACCAAAGTCTGTTTTCAACTTTTGTAATTTATTTCAAAAAGGAAGACGCATTTGTTTGAATATTAGTAAGTTTCTAAAAAAATGGGAAGATTGTTTAATGAGATCATTACAGTTCACCAGAATTCAGCATTTCGCAACTATGTTCACACATTGTTCTGAGTGAGTTTCGTATTTCTCTTTGTTACATTTGTATCCTCCATGCCCCAACAGGGGTCAAAGGATTAAATTTGAATTGAATTGAATTGAATTGTATTTATGTGATTGTGATTGTGTGTGTGTGTGTATGTGTGTGTGTGCGCGCGCGCGCGGACGTGCGTTTGTACATGCGTGCGTGCGTCGTGCGTGCGTACGTGCGTGCGTGCGTGCGTGCGTGCGTGTGTGTGTGTGTGTGTGTGTGTGTGTGTGTGTGTGTGTGTGTGTGTGTGTGTGTGTGTGTGATTTGATTTGATTTACCGTCTACTTTTCTTAGAATGATATTGGAGAAGAAAATAGAATTGGACCAGCCACCTTGGCGCTGTGCTTTGTGTCACAGACTTGCAGGGCTGTGGGGATGATGGGGGTTTCATTCTCATCACAGGCACTTATGTGTGGATTGTCCGGAACCAGCCAGCTCCTTCACCGAGTTAGTTTGCCAGATGGAAAGACTGGAACCCCACGGTCGACGACAAATGGTGTATTGCAAACAGGCCTGTGGCCTGATACAACTGTAACAGGCCACTACATCATTCCCAGTATACGGTGAGGGTACCGGCAAGCCTCTGTTATTAACGTGAAGACGAGACAAAAAGGTGTAACATTCACACGTTTACCAGAAATGTTGTAATAATCGCAGCAAAAAGAGTTCATGAAACGTATCTTCCTCTGCGTTTCAAAGCCAAAAAAAATGGATTTAGATAAATCCAGTAGGGTATTAAGGCTACTACTCTAAATCCTCGCACGTTTCTCACGTTTTGTGAAGTACGTCTCTGCACTTTGAAAATAGTGCTTTAGCTCTATGGTCACTATGGTGCTGGAATTCGTCCTCATCGTCCGCGTGGCACAGGGGACAACCAGGTTGATCTGTGGACAAACAGTGAAAAGTATGGCTGTTTATGCTCGAAATGCCCGTTCTCAAGTGTACAAGGGCAGTTTTTAATAGCCTGTCTTTAATTAAATCAGAATACTTTTCACATTCAAAGATGCTTCTAAGTGAGTTGCATAGTTCAAACCGAGTGCTTATACTTGAGAATACCAGCGTTGACAAAAAAACAAATTGTAGGCGTTCTTTGAATGTCCGTGTAAAGTGTTTCTCGTCGCCTGGCCTCCCCGAACATCCAGACGTACCTAAAGCCGTTTGAACAAAGGAGAGTTTTGATATGGGTAGCCCAGTTTTGCATCTTTTTGTTTCCATTTTGTAAATCAAAAAGCGCATCACAGGCTTTTCTGGCAAAAAAGAGTGAGAGAGAAGAGAGAGAGAGAGAGAGAGAGAGAGAGAGAGAGAGAGAGGGGAGGGAGGGGGGGAGAGAGAGAGAGAGAGGGAGGGAGGGAGGGAGAGGAGAGAGAGAGGAGGGAGGGAGAGGAGAGAGAGAGAGAGAGAGAGAGAGAGAGAGAGAGAGAGAGAGAGCAAAGGACCGATGGGGAGAAACGGGCAGAAAACAAATGATCTACAGGCAAATGACATATAAACTGACATGCAACGGAATCTAATGCTAGCTAAAGGCACAAGGTGGCATTTAGACTGAGATGCAATGAAACGTGATACTAGCTGAAATTACAAAATGGCATTTAAAACTTATGTTCATACCATAACAGACAGCAAGACGGGCAGTTTGCCTGTTTGACTCACAGGTGATGAGTACATTCAA
>CM065742.1:9358837-9361337 GCA_033310375.1 Conus canariensis | reverse complement strand
CACACACATGCGCGCGCATGCACGCACGCACACACACACGCACGCATGCACGCACGCACGCACGCGCGCGCGCGCGCGCACACACACACACACACACACACACACACACACACACACAACCGCACGCGTACGCACGCGCACGCACGCGCGCATTCACATACACGCATGTTGTTTGTTTGCTGTTTTCGAAACCCAGAGGACTTGAGGTTAAAGTATGCTTAATCCATTACCCTCTTAAAATGAAATTCGTCATCTCCTCTCTCTCTCTCTCTCTCTCTCTCTCTCTCTCTCTCTCTCTCTCTTATGGAAATGTCATCCCCTCTAATAGACTTGATCTTTGAAACAGAAACCGGCAAATGAAGCTTCGGGATTGCACAGTCTCTCTTCTGTTGCAGCTACTTCCTCATCTCTGACAGCGATTCTCTTCAATCTGCCTAATGACGCTTCAATCGACGGCTTGACTACGGCTTCAAATAGGATCACAATCACCACGAACAAAGACGGCCCGGGCAAACCCCTCCAATAGCCACGGATGAAAAGATACGCCACTTACACGAAAGAGATTGGCGTGTGAGCCCCGTCAGCGTGGAAAATCGTTGTATTTTGCAAGGGGAGATTATTTCGCCTGTTCCAGTGCGAGAGATGATGCACACCAGATCTGTCTCCATCTTTGAACTGATTTTCAGAAGCAACTCGTAAGCAGAAAGAGTTAAGACTGGTCTGAGTGACACGAATTCTGAAAGAGTTGTTTGAAGGCTTGAAATTATCAAGAAGGCAAAGGAGTAGAGGCCAGGAAAGTTGTAATAATTCCAAGCATCCACTGTTTGCGTTGGACACGTTCAGAAATTTGACTGCATCTTTGGTGCGTGTATCTGTGCTTTGCAAAAGACGTGTGTAGATTGGTATTTTGTCTGTCTGCGACAACTACTTCTGCATGGTAACATCATATGAGTTATGGTATGAACACTAATATTGAAATGTGAATTAATTTAGAATTTTTGTCTGCGACCACAACTTCTGCATTGTAAGATCATATGATGTCATGACTGTTATGGTATGAACACTAATATCAAAATGTCAGTGAACTGAAAAAAATCAGAATCGACAGTCAGTGAAATATGGGTTGGTGTGAGGATGATCGATTCGGATAAGAATTCAACAGAATGAATTATCTATTGTGAAGTTACATCAATGTGAACATTGTGCGAAGCTGATGAAGTAACTCACAACACGCAGCTAGTTTCGTTTCGTGTGCAGTCAGTTTGCAAACCCTCAAACAGAACAACAGTGTTGGGAAGCATAGACTTTACGCGCTCCAAATCAAGACAGAACGAAAATTAGCCAAATCATTACAAAAGATGTGTCAGTTTTGTTAATGGTTGTGAGAATAGCGGACGAGGTGATTCAAAAGCATCAATCCGAACTTCTGCGCGTGTGCAAAATGTTAGTTCCCCAACTGAACTTCCGGTTAGAATTTCTCGCGTGAAAAATTCTATTCTGTGACAAAAGAATGATGTGACCAATATTCTCCACTGTTGGCATTTTGTCTGGAAGATATCGAAGCTGCTAGAGACATTTGAAAGCACGGGCTCGGTTGTGTATGTGTCTGTTGAGCATTTACTCTGGAACAAGAAAGCAAATCTTCTGCTGAATGACAGATACATTTACAAACTAATCAACAAATTATGTTCCGATCAAGAATGAATTAGTTAGACGCAAAAACGAGAAGAAACCGAGATATACGAATACAAATTTCAAACTTAAAACCTTGTAAAAAAAAAAAAAAAGAAAGAAAAGAAAGAAAGTCTATAGGTAAAGAGGCAGGATCCCCACCCACCCCTCCTCCTCCCCTTCACCTGATCTTTACCAGTTCCAACCCCGTTTCTCAACAAGTTGACTATCTGCGGTAAATCAGCAGTCACTCTTCAGGACGGAATTCCAACATTTTTTTTTAACCCAGTCATGCCCGACAACACCTACAACACGTCGGTCCACCTGGACAGTGTCATGATGGACCTGGCATCTTCTTTCCCCATCAACGTCAGCACAACGACCGTGGCTGATACTCTGGCAGCAGCAGCAGCAGCAGCGGCGGCAGCGGCAGCCGGTGGTGGAGGTGGAGGGGAGCAGGCAACAGCACCGTCCAATGCTGAAACCCTGGACATTGTCCGGTACGCAGTACAGAAGGTGAGATTTTTTGTTTTGGTTTGTTTGGTTTTGTTTATATGATTTTCTTTCTTTCTCTTTTTTCTGTTTTTGACCTGGTGGTTTGCTTGTCGTGCTTTGCGTTGTGGTTTGTTTGTCCTTTTTTTCTGGTGGAATAATTATAATTTTCTCTTCTACATTCATCATCTCCATCATGACGATGACTGCCTTTGTTGGTCAGTTGGCTAGGTTCTTGCTCTCTTAGTTTCAAGTTTTATGTAACCCACTTTTTTTTTCTTTTAATTGAAAAGATGTTTTAAAGGATAATCATGACGAACGACAGGAGACATGACAA
>CM065742.1:9338837-9353837 GCA_033310375.1 Conus canariensis | reverse complement strand
CATGTGCCACTTGACGAGGGCTTTAGGTTGGGAGAGCACTCATGTGCCAATTGACGAGGGCTATAGGTTGGGATAGCACTCATGTGCCACTTGACGAGGGCTATAGGTTGGGAGAGCACTCATGTGCCACCTGCCGAGGGCTATAAGTTGGGAGAGCACTCGTGTGCCAATTGCCGAGGGCTATAGGTTGGGAGAGCACTCATGTGCCACTTGACGAGGGCTGTTGGTTGGGATAGCACTCACGTGCCACTTGCTGAGGGCTATAGGTTGGGAGAGCACTCATGTGCCACTTGACGAGGACTATAGGTTGGGAGAGCACTCATGTGCCACTTGACGAGGGCTTTAGGTTGGGAGAGCACTCATGTGCCACTTGACGAGGACTATAGGTTGGGAGAGCACTCATATGCCACTTGCTGAGGACTATAGGTTGGGAGAGCACTCATGTGCCACTTGACGAGGGCTGTAGGTTGGGAGAGCACTCATGTGCCACTTGCCGAGGACTATAGGTTGGGAGAAGCACTCATGCTGATCCTTTGAAATGGGCTGAAAAGGGTGAAAGTCTACGGCACTTCGCTCAGCGAAAGGGTGGAATGGTAGATTTTCAAGTCACTTCAAGTTCACTGTAGCCGTCCCGTAAGATGTACCTCAGTCACAATCGTCTTTATTCGTCTTTATGGTAAACGTAAGGAAATCTTAAATGAGGCAGGGAAAAGTTGCGCAGTAAACAAACAAGTAAGGTAACCATTGCTCCGATGATGAAATGAATACAAGCCCATCACTCTGAACGAATGCTGCTTACGACACCAAATCGCCTAGCAGAAATAATAGAGAGCACACAGAACAAACAAGGAGACATTCCCCTCCCCCCCCCCCCCCCCCCACCACAAAAAAAAAAAAAAATTTCCAAGCTTGCCCATATACCCTAAACCTGACACATCTACACAACAACAACAGCTGGAGAAATGAACAAATACAAATTAACGTTTATTTAAGACTGGCACAATCTGTTCGACCTTGGATATAGTCGAACAAATACAAGGACGAACAGTTACAAATACAGATAACTTCAATTTGCTTGATAAGAAAGGAAATCTTAAAACATTAATGAGGCAGGGAACAATGTACAATAAATAACAAGCAAGTGGGGTAACTCTACTAGGCGATTTGGTGTCGTAAGCAGCATTCGTTTGGAGTGACAGGCGTGTATTTATTTCATCAAGAGAGCAAGAGTTACTCTATTTGTTTGTTATCTTTATAGTAAATGTTTCCAAGATGCTTTCACGAGACCTCCGAACAGGCAAATAACTACACTACCATACAAAATCGCATTCTATCACGCGCTCGTCCGGTGGGCTACGATTGTGCTTGACCAAATCAAATCATGTGATCACCTCACAACAGTTGAAAGTGAATGTTCAGTTCACTTTGAAACATCCACACAGTCGGATCGTGTAAGGCGAGCCTCACGAGGTCTAAGTGCCCTCGACAACTACGCGGACTGGGGTGCAGTGTTGAAGAGAGGGAGGAAGGTCTGCTGACTACGTTGGATGGTGGACTGACGGGCTGCCGGAACCGGAAGTCCGGGTTGCTATGCTAGGCCTGCGTGAGGACTCGGTCGCTTGGCTATCGGGAAAGAGTATGCCAGTGACAGCACACGTGTGCTGTGTGTGTGGAGTTCAGCTTTGAAGGAGGCCTCTGTGTGTGTCAGTGAAATCGGATTTCTGTCTCTCTCTCTCTCTCTCTCTCTCTCTCTCTCTCTCTCTCTCTCTCTCTCTCTCTCTCTCTCTCAAATCTTCATCCTTCACTGTTAAAATCTCTCTGTCTCTGTCTCTCTGTCTCTGTCTCTCTCTCTCTATCTCTCTCTCTCTCTCTCTCTCTCTCTCTCTCTCTCTCTCTTCTCTCTCTCTGTGTCCCTGTATTTGTCTCTTTAATCTGTATCCTTCAGTGTTAGCACCTCTCTCTCTCTCTCTCTTCTCTCTCTCTCTCTCTCTCTCTCTCTCTCTCTCTCTCTCTCTCTCTCTCTCTCTCTCTCTCTGAATATCTATCGTTATGTATGATAGTCGAGTGTGCCATCGATTTTTCTCCCCCCCTTTTTTTTTGGGGGGGGGGGGAGGGGGAGGGGGGATGTTAAGAGGAGGAAGTGGGAGGGAGGAGAAGGCAGGCGGAAGATCTCTTATGGGTGATAAAACACGCGGTCATAGAGTGTTTGGAAAGGTCGGAAAATGTAAGAATATGTTTCCTTCTCCTTCTCCTCCTCTTTCTTCTTCTTCTTCTTCTTCTCTCTTCTCTCTCTCTCTCTCTCTCTCTCTCTCTCTCTCTCTCTCTCTCTCTCTCTCTCTCTCTCTCTCTCTCCCTTTCATTTCAGGGGGTCTTGGAATCTAAGGCTATGAGGGAAGAGCGGACGTTGGGAGAGATGGAGAGTTGGGTTGGGGGTTGGGGATGGGAGCCCAGAGAGGTTGGATGTATTTCTCGAGCTGCCTAATTAATCGCCTACATCTGACTTTCTTTCACACTGTTTCTGGCTTTCCTTTTCTTTTAGTTGCTTTTATTTTATTCTTCTCTTTCCAATTGTTTATTCATACTATGCATATGCATTTCGCCAGAGAGCTAGCTGTAAAAAGAAACACAGCATTCTTTATGCCTATTCAACCATCCTCCTCAAATAAAATTCATTCTCTTTTTTTTTCCTCTCTCCACACACACTCTTTCCATTCACATCAGTGGCACAGAGAGATCTCAGAAGCAGAGGGGGACAGACAGAGGCGGTAGTAAATGAGTTGATTGATGGTCAGTTCTTCCTGTTCTTCTCTTTTTCCTTTCTATCGTTTTCATATGAGAGGAATTAACCGAAGTTAGTGCTTACACGCAAGAACGCACGCGTAGGCGTGGTGTGTGTGTGTGTGTGTGTGTGTGTGTGTGTGTGTGTGTGTGTGTGTGTGTGTGTGTGTGTGTGTCTAATATCACCTAGAGTGGACAGACGTTAAATTTGAAACTAACTAACGCACACAGTGCATGCCTTTCGCAAGCATGCATATGCATACTTTTTCTGATCTTGTGGATCTTGGAAACAAATGATGCTAAGACAATGCATAATGCATATTGTAAAGTAATCAAACAAGTTTTTTCTCTTCCCTCCATCCCCCCCCCCCCTCCCCATCCCCCTGTTTTTTTTTTCTTTCTTTCTTTCTTTCTTGTTTTTGTTTGTCTGGTTGGCTTTGGTTTTTAGATGTTTTTTTTATCTTTACGAATTCAGTGTCTGTATCAAATATCGAAACAAAACATTATCACGGTTTTCTTCTTTAAAAAAAGAAGAAGATGTAAACACTTCAAAATCCAAACGAATCACTCAAAAGTCCAGTGACCTAGTCGAATCCATCTTTTGTTCATCTTGACCACAAGGAGAAGGGTAGCCCACGGGAAATCCTTGTCGGCTCTGGCACCATTAGTGCCCAGGGCCCCCTTTGTTGGTAGTGTGTTCCGTAGGTTTGGGCTAAGATGATGTGGAGTCACGTGATCGTGTTTGCTGATGGGAGCCGTCGGGTCGCCGCCAGCTCTGGAGGAAGTGATCGCCGTCTCCTCTGGTCTGGCAGTGGGTCCTGATCGACCGGAGCGGTGCTTTGCTGTCAGTGTCGTTAGGGTTGTTTGGACTTCAGATGAGGTCCTGAAGGAGGTTTTGCTGGTGCCAGTGGTTCTCTTGTGGCAGTTCAGTCACCACGGCTACTGTTTGTCAATGCCAGTGTGTACTGCCTGCCCTCCTCCACGCTGTTCGTTGCGTGTTGGACATTAACTGTCTGTCTGTCTGTCTTCTCCGTTTTTTCCGTTGTGTGTCCAGGGTATTGCTGTTTTCTGCTCAGGGTGTTATTGTCTGGTCTCTCTGCTGTCCACTAATATGTCTTAAGCATTACTGTCTGTCCACTTGACCGCTCGCTGTGTGTGTGTCCTGGGCATTACTGTCTGTCCTCTTCACCGCTCGCTGTGTGTCCAGGGCATTACTGTCTGTCATCCTGACCACTCGCTGTGTGTCTTGGGCATTGCTGTCTGTCCTCTTGACCGCTCTCTGTGTGTCCAGGGCATTACTGTCTGTGCTCTTGATCGCTTGCTGTGTATCCTTGGCATTACTGTCTGTCCTCTTGACCGTTCGCTCAGTGTCCTAGGCATTACCGTGTTTCCTGTCCTCCATTATCTGTCCGAGGCATCACTGTCTCTCCCCCCTGCTGTCCACTGTGTGTCCAGAGCATCACTGGTGGATGTGTGTGTGGGGGACGATGGGAGTAGGAAGGGAAGGAAATGAAGTGTGGAGGTGGTTTTCCTCTCTCTGAGTTTGAGATCCATCAGCGGATTCTAGAACCACGAACGGATTTCGATGTTTTACTTGCACGTTGAAGATTGCAAACAGTTGATTGATCACTCCCAACACTGAAAGAGGAGGTCGTCATCTTGTTTTGTTTTTGTGTGTGTAGGTTGTTGTGCTTTTTTGTCTGGTTTGTTTAACTTCTCATATTTCTCATTGTTCAATTAGAAAAGAAAATGGTCACACTACTCATAATAATGTTTCGAGAATTATTGTTATAAATACGTTTTCTCACTAAATATGAAAGCAAGTGAGAAGAACGAGAAACACCACAAGATAAAATCTTCCTTCTTTGGTGAATGACATGTTCTTTGCGTTTTGGCCATCAATTAGAAGACGTATTTTTTCTAATATACGGGAAAAAAAAAAATGGCTGACCCATAATCAGAGAGGATCTTGTTTTCCATCTGCAGCCTTTAAAAACAGCATTCATCTTGTTTGTGTCGAAGATGATGTGCACTTTAAACGTTCTCTGTTTCGTGCTGACGATGAAACGCATTTTTAATTGGAAAAACGCTGAATCAGAAACTAGATTGTTTGAAATTCTTCTGCCTTTTCATATCTGCGTCTTTGATCTTTGAATAGTGAAATATTGATATACACATCCGGCAACATGATTCGGTGAATTCTGTAAATCTCTTTGTGATTGGTGGAAGAAAGTCTCGGAATTCGCCTGTCGGTTAGCCAAGAAAAAAAAACAGAAGGGTTGTCTCGACTCGAGGAAACCTAGTTTGAACACAATACTTCTCACATATTCACCACACAGCAGTCATTCTGCGAAAACAGACTGGCTAACATCCCATGAGGCAGCTCTTGATATCTGCTTAGAGGACAACCAGAGCCCTGAAAGCAATGGCAGAGGTAGATGAACAGAGCTCCTGCTGGATGTGCCCATGGAGGAATCTATGAACCTCATAAAACTTAAATTGCCCAACTTACAACACGTGCCCAGTAGCAATGTGTTCAAGACATTCAACAGAAATTGAGTTGGCCCATGAGTGCTCGACGATTGAAGTGGCACAAGGTCGAATCCCAGCAGCATTAAAAAGGGGAAAAGGACAACAGAGGGGAATCTAGGAATCAGGACCCGGACGTGACCCCGCCCTGCTTAGAGTGGAAGGAGTTCCAAGACTGAAACTCTTGTCTGAGAGGGCTTCCTCTCTGAGGACCTTCCTTGGCCCAATTCTAACTAACTTCCTCCTGTTCGCGCCCGCCACACGACTACCATCTTACACAGAGAGATACAGAGTAGATAGGATGGTGGGGACGGAGCAGAGAAAGGATGGAAATAGTTCGGAATAGTCCGTTACCTTGGACAAATCAGCATATAGCTAAATAAGAAAAAAATCAACCAACCAACAAAAAACCGGAACAGTCCATACAGCATCAAGTTGAGAAACAAAACAAATAAACAAATAAATAAACAAAAACCCGAAAAGACACTCGCAAAACAAAACAAATGAAGTCTCTCATGTATAGGAATAGCGTCATTAGCATCGAGAACGCAAAGAAATCCACCTACACTGCTTCTGCACACTGTAGATCACCCTCCCTCTCTCTTTCTCTCTCTCTCTCTCTCTCTCTCTCTCTCTCTCTCTCTTTCTCTCTCTCTCTCTCTCTCTCTCTCTCTCTCTGTATGTATGTATGTGTAGGTGTGTGTGAGAGAGAGAGAGAGAGAGAGAGAGAGAGAGAGAGAGAGGGGAAAGGGAAAGAGAGTGGGAGGCAGCCACACCACACACACACACACACACACACACACACACACACACACACACACACACACACAGAGATAACGAGCTCTGTATCTCGTGCATCACCCCCCAAATGAGTCTCTGATACGGATCAGTGCTGGCGTTCATACAACAAATTGAGATGGCGATAGGGATGAACATTGTGGAAGAGGGGAATCTGACCCTGGCCACACACACACAATGCCTTTGTCGTAATGTATCAACGGGCTCCATGAATACCAATGAGACAAACGAGCGGAAAAGGGTTAGCACAGAACATGTTATTTATTTCCTATCACGCTTAAAGCTGCTGCATGCAACATTTTGTTTCCCAAACCAGTTTATGGCACCGTGCAGCTCTTGAAGAATCTCATCCCTGGTTCTGATGAAAGGGGCTGTTTTGGACAAGTTTGCTGTACGCGCACAAAGTCCGTGGCTCGCCAGTGTCCTATTTTCTGGTCATTTATTTACTCTCAACCGAATTCCTTTTGCAAAGCCAATAATGCAACAAGACAAAAATTAATGGTTCACGAATCCTCGTTTCTGTCGAACACTGATCACGTTAGTCATCCTGAAAACCAACGACTAACCTCTGTCCTCTTGGTTTTGGAACAGACAAAGATTTCTCTATATTCAAACAGTTTAGTCCCTACACCAACCCGAGGATCTCTAAACTGTGACATAGGGATGCGAGGTCCATGCCTCAGTGCCCCTTATTGGCATGATCAACAGGTAAATGCCGAAAATAAATTTTAAAAGGAGGGGATTAAGTTCCGCCAGACAATGTAAACAAACAGATTATAGGTCAAAACACAATGCGTTTCGACCTCTTGGGTCTTCTTCAGGCAAAAAACAAACAGCATTTAGGACAATGAAAACGAAGAACGAGCAACCACGTATCTTCTCATAATCGGCGCAAAATGGGTGTTGGATAGAAACGTGGCCGTTGAGAAGGGGATCATGGGAATTGAAATAATAATAACAACAATAATTGCCGAGTTCTTCCTCCCTCTTGGAAGGAGGCTGACAGTGTGACAGAATGCACGTGAGACATGGACCTCTACATCACATCTCGGAACAAGACTCCAAGTCATGAAATCACATGTCAATGCAAGTTATTAGACATCGGATATACTGATCATATTACCACTGACACAAGTGCGCTCTTCGGTTTGGTGTGCTGATGACTGCACGCAGAGAGTTGGGAGAAGAAGGGAAAGTGTGTAGATTTCATGGATAGCTCTAGCTTTACGTTGCTTAGTAACAGTGGAGACCAACGTCAGAGAGACCAGGTGGGACACCAATAAACCGTGTCATTTCCATGTGTAATTGTCAATTCGGGACTTCAATGGTTCCACTGTCACAGCGCTAATACTGTGTGTCAGTAGATGCCAACGGGTTTGGAGTTTGGCCTGATCTGCCGACATTAGACCTTGCATTTGCCAAGGAGGCCACATTGGTTTTTTGTTTGTTTGTTTGTTTGTGTTTTTGTTACCTGCAGGGTTTCTTCTGCGATTAGCTTGGTTTGCTTTTCCCCTCTTTTAAGGAGTCATCGTACTGCCTTCCAAGATTCTTGACTGTTTGTTTTTTTCTGTCACTGTCGGAATGGCTTGGTTGGCTACAGTGAATGTAATTATTTCAGTTAGTTTTCCCTTTCTGCAAGGAAAGGCTCTGTGTGTGTGTGTGTGTGTGTGTGTGTGTGTGTGTGTGTGTGTGTGTGTGTGGCGTGCGTGCGTGCGTGCGTGCGTGCGTGCGCGCGCGCGCGCGCGTGTGTGTGTGTGTGTGTGTCCGCGCGCGCGCGCGCGTATGTGTTTTGGTTGAGTTTCATGCTCATCATTAATGAAGCAACTAACTGGTCCTACTGCTTCGTTCTTTTGCGTATTTTGTTTTCGTTGGTCCATGAAAGCTTTTAGAGGGGTTATTTGGCATCCATTCGCGAGGTCGTCTGAACATGTACAGCTCAAGATTGCTGTCAAGATGACCCCCAAGGTCAACAAAATGCTGGAGAAATTGTACAGTCCATTGCTGTTGCCACTTCCAGATTGTTCCAGTCTCACCCACGTGACGCGGCATTTAAATATCTTCACGTGTGGAATACATTTAAATTGTCTCATAGGTACAATACATTCAAACTTCTTGATGGCTGCAATACATTTAAACCTCTGTTACATTGCCCTTAAACAATCTCTGGTTACAGTATGTTTAAACGGCCCAGTGGCTGCAATACATTTAAACTCTCTCACAGCTACATTACATTTAGACTGCCCCATGGCTACAATACATTTAAACTGCCTCACAGCTACATTACATTTAGACTGCCCCATGGCTACAATACATTTAAACTGCCTCGCTGATGCGTCACGCTTACACTGCCTCACAGCTGCAAAACATTTAAACTGCCCCAAGTTTCCATTGCCCTTAAACCTACCTCATGCCTGCTATACATTTAAACTGGCTCATGGATTCAATACACTTAAGACTGTCTCTGAGAAAGACAGAGAGAGGCAGAGACAGAGAGAGACAGAGAAAGAGAGAGAGAGAGAGTTATAAACTTTAATTATCATTTGTTAATTCAGATCTGCCTATTTTGAATGTCATTTTAGATGCGTTCACTTTCATGTGACGTTATTTTACCAAATGACGTACGCGCATAATTCGTAATCATTCTAGAGCTCTCAGTAGAGCCCCAGATTAAGATGGCCTGTTAGAATTCCACCCACTCCACCGATTGTGGAAACTCCCAACAGGCCTACACAAACCATTCCTAAACTTCACGGTACATTTCACATCAAACCCCTCCCCCTCCCCTCTCCCAATTATTTTCGCCAGACTGTGACGTCGAGTTAATAGTAGATTCAGACCATCGCCACAAAGGCAAATGAAAGCAACTGTTACAATTACATCACAGGAATGGTCGTTCTGTTTAACTACCATTTAAGCGTGTCGTCCACCGACCATGTTGCAACGGAGGCGGAACGATCAATGGAAATAAATCACGTTCGCAAACATCGTTTGGTTTGAAACTCTTTGAATGTCACAGCCGCTTTGTTTAACAGGTAAACACATTGATAAATTGCCAAACGTCCAGTATCTGCATTAAAAAAAACAAAAAAAAAAAACTCATTCACGTAATGGAAAGGCTTAACATCGAAGGTGGTCACATTTCCATCAGCGAAAACATCACGGGAGAACTATACCCATATTCTCTGGGGAAATTTCGTCTAGACCTTTGAAAAGGTCTACCATAGAGATTGGTGACAATTTGTTGAAAACAGGACTGCACGCCGTGTAAGTTCTGTTTGGGGTTTCATTTGAATTAAAAAGAAAAAAAGCTTGCTATATAAATTCAATGATTAAAAAGAAGCGGCTTTCACCTGCCTGTTAAAACACAGCGCCATTGACAGAAAAGTTACTTTTAAGGCCGCCTGCATTGTTTTTGCTCTGTCTGTTCTTTCACACACCCTCATTCCAGCTTTACACCATCCACAGCCACACCTTGGTTTCACCTGCTGCCACCCTGGCACCAGTAGTCCACAGGCAGTGATCAGTGTCAGGTCGTCATGAAGCAACCCATCTGAGGAGACACTGCACTGCTGCTGAGCCACGCAGTCGTTAAAATTTAACAACGTTAATGAAATTAACTCGAATTAGGCATTTCATGGGTGTTTAATGTTTAACCAAGAGTATTCCAATCAGAGAAGAATGGATGGTTGTAGTAAAAACTTTGTATCACAGCAGCCACCAGTACATACAAAAACGTTGTCAATTCAAACGATCAGGTCAAATGTACTTACATTACCACATGTCTTCATCGTCTGATGAGTCATCACCCCCAACATATCGATCTTGCTCACAATGTTGGAACAACTTTCTCCTCTACACTCCCCACATCCAGATGTGCACACAAGTCTGTGTTTCCGGCATGAACACCTTGCTGTCCGGCACTCTGTCTTGCAGTTGCAATGGATGACATGGAGCAATTCATCAGGAATAGCAGCGACGTCTGTGAGGATGGGAACCATAATACCATGTATAGTTTCCCAACCCCAGTCACTTGGATTCAAATGAAATTCTTCTTGCTTCAAGTTCATCCATTCCTGCGCCTGAAAATAAGTTTTCATTGAATGGAACTTGGCAGCAGCTGACGTAGGTGGGAGTTTGCAGGGCTGAAAAGATGAACTGCAAGTGGATGCTTTCAGCATATATTTGCCGTACTGAAGGCTGTTCAAAGAATCATTCTGCTTGCCCCCCATACAAGTTATCAAAGGCTTTTAAACCTGCAACAGTAACATTTTGTTTCGCGTCTCCATCTGGAGTGGCAGTAAATACAAATGCTTGCTGTCGGAAGAATGCTGATTCCATCATTTTTTTTGAGAGGCAGGGATTTTCCGATAGAATAAATACTGCTTATTGTATCATAGCCTCCAAAAGTTCAAACAGAATCTGCCAGCAGATTGGAGTTCCAAGCATATTCTTGGTGGCACTGATGCTCCATAGTTTTGCTGTTGATTGACTCGCTGAAATGAAGAACACAGAACAAAGATTTGGGGTAAAAAGAAACAGCAGAAGGATAAGCAAATCAGTGTCTTCGCCAATGACAACAACATCTTCACTTTTGGCCATGTCCAGTGCTGTCTGCACGATAAGACAGTCGGCATCTGCAGCTGCATGCACTGTGGTCACTCCATGCTGAGACACGCTACAACTCATGAGGTTGATGAACCGTTGTTTGTTGTTTGGATTTACAATGAAACGATCTTTGGTTTCACAGAGCAACATGTGGCCATCAACAGAAATGTCACATGCCTCACTGCTTCTGTTTGTTCTTCGGAAACGGGCAATGTCCTTTGTGGATGGTACATTGACGTATCCGTCGAAAACCACAGTCCCACTGCCAAATGTCCGTAAAACAAAATCTGTGTAGTTCTGGGCAAGCTGATTGTAGGTGGAACCACGAGACCATGTCAGAAGATGCAGAAGGAAACCCCCGTCAGTGACATAGCAGACGTCCTTTGGGGGTTCAGCATCGACTGCTTTGTTGTCGTCCAGATGTAGTTTGATAGTGAAGCTGTGTTTGCTTGTCTAGGAAGAGCATCTGAGTCAAAAAGAGCAGTTGGAACGTTGCCTATCTCGAAAGTAAATGCTTCTTCATGCAGATCCGGTGAATTTTCTACAACCTTCTTCAGTCTTTGAACAGCAGCATGGAGTCAACATGGGTTATGTCTTCGGTCAGTTTAGATGACTTGCTTTTCATAACCATTGTGACAGCTTGATTCTATAAGCAACATTATCTTATCTTATCTGACAGCTTGATTCTTCTTTTTGAAAGTAACTTCTGAAACGTTCCTTCCAACCATATTAATGAAACTAACTAGAACTGGGCATTTTATGGCTGTTTAATGTTTCACCAAGAGTATTCCAACCAGAAAAGTTGCTATAGAAACTAAAGGCATTGTGTATTTGTTTTCTTGTGGGAGCAAGAGTTACCCTACTTGTTTGTTGTTTAAAAGTAGATAATTAGCGTTTGCCTTTTGTCTGGGATTGTCAAGAATGCGAGTTGTATAAAGAAAGAGAGAAGACACAAACAGTGACGTCATAATGACGTGCATCATACAAGATGGTTTTCCAGTTCCACAGCGTGGGGAGCAGACGACCGTGACAGACAACATCTTTGTCTTTGCCGAAATCTCTTCCTCCACAACGTCCAAAGGTTACTGGTGTCTTCACATGTCCCCTAATCAGCATTGCGAGATAGGGTGAAGAGCTACACCAGGCGGATTGATCTGGCATGGAGCAGTCCACTCACTGTAATATACTATTGGCGTCGTCCTCAAGACAACTCAAGCAGCTCCAAAGATTTGGCCTGTAATTTCCTTTATCAGTGGTCACAGGTGAAAAACGTCTGCTGTCATGAACCGTTATAGCTAGTCTAAAAAACGACTAATGTTCAGTCTTACTTTTTGTTAAGCTCTTGATATATTCCATCAAGCTGACAAATCGTGCCAGTCAGAGAGCTGATCTTTAATGCATGATTAGGAGTTACCAAAGATTAATTATGCGCGTTGTACTGACTTTGGGTCCTATTTCTAAAGACAATGTTAAATCATTAAATCACTTTGGGACTCCATGTGTGTGTGTGTGTGTGTGTGTGTGTGTGTGTGTGTGTGTGTGTGTATGCGTGCGTGCGTGCGCGCGTGCGTGCGTGCGTGCGTGCGTGCGTGCGTGCGTGTGTATGTGTGTATGTGTGTGTGTGTGTGCGTGTGTGTGTGTGCGTGTGTGTGTGTGTGTGTGTGTGTGTGTGTGTGTGTGTGTGTGTAAAAGGGGCTGGAGTATATCAATCTTCTCTGTCTCTGTCTCTGTCTCTGACTCTGTCTCTCTGTCTCTGTCTCTGTCTCTGTCTCTGTCTCTCTCTCTCTCTCTCTCTCTCTCTCTCTCTCTCTCTCTCTCTCTCTCTGAGAGCGTTAGGGGAGGGGTAGGAGGACTAGGGAAGGGAAAATCTCACTTGAAACCCGTTATTCATTTTTTTATTTTGATGCTAATGAGAACTATGATTTTCTTTTCTTTTCTTTTTTTTGGCAATTAAGAAATAGTGCTTTTTTCCGCATAGGAATTGAAGGCTCCTTTCTCATGATCACTCGAGAATCAAAATCTGATTAGAGAATGAGATGGGTATTGTCCTCTCCCCACCCTCATTCCTTCCCTCCTCTCTCTCCCCCTAGTCCCGCAAATGAAGAAGGGAAGGACGGCAATTGTCACATATTTCGTTTCACTTCCTTTGGCAATTATGTAACCGCAACAATAGTAATGGAAATGAAGCTATAGCCCAACGGAGCTGACGATGCCATCAATTTGTTGTAATGACTAAGAAGGAATCTCTTCAAAGAGCCTAAAGTGGTATGAATCATCTTTCAATTAGCCATAGGAATAGATTTAAAAAAAAAAAAAAAAGAAATAAAGCTAGATGATGTTCATAAATGTAGCACACAATGCGCATGCACCTGCGCGGGCGCGCGCACGCGCATACCACACACACACCACACACACACACACCACCACACACACACATATACATACACACACACGCTCGCACTCACGCGCGCGCGCACCGAAACACACGCACAGATACACACACAAGCACACACACACACACGCACAGATGCACACACAAACATACACACACACGCGCGCTGTGCGTGCGCACAGACACACACACTCACATACACACACAACACACACACACACACACAACACACACACACACACACACACACACACCACCTCTCACACAACACACATCAAAGTAACGCCACACACACACACACACAACACACACACACACACACACACACACACACACACATCAAAAGGTAACGCCACACACACCACACACACACACACACACACCACACCACACCACACACACCACACACCACACACACACACCACACACACACACACACACACACACACACACACACACACACACACCACACAAACACACACACAACACAACACACCACACACACACACACACACACACACCACACACACACACACACACACACACACACACACACACACAACACATCCAAAGGTCATGCCTTCATTTCACGTCACATACAATGTCTAAGCAGCCCACTTCAGGAGCCCGCCTCCCCCCCCCCCCCTCTCTCTCTCTCTCTCTCTCTCTCTCTCTCTCACGTGGGGTCCAGATCGTATGCCCACAGCGCTGTTCTCTCATCTCTTCCTCCAGTCATCCGCCAAGAGAGCAATCCTGACTGGGAATCTCAGCAGACGATGGCGTCGAATGGCGTCCAGACGACAAAAGAGGCAGGGTCCGTGCTGCTTCTCTCGTGTCTGGCTCACAAAGCTTTTTAGTTCGGTGGCCTGCCGCCACACGTTCGTTATCCCTTCCCAGTCAGCTCGGGCCGGCTGATTAGGACTTGAGGAGTTTGGGAGGGGGGGGGGGGGGGGTGGAGGGGGAGGGCGCGGAATGTCTGGACCCAATGCTGTTTCATTTGAAAGAGAGAGAGTGAGAGAGAGAGAGAGAGAGAGAGAGAGAGAGAGAGAGAGAGAGAGAGATCTACAATCGCGCAATCAAAGAATACACATTTGCATCAGTTTGTAAGCGACGCCAGTGTTTAGACACTATGGAGCTAAGCGCTGGATTCTTATAAATAGTTCTGGTGCAGGGTCGGGTGTGCATGTCCAGGTAATGCCAGCGTGACAGACCCTCTCAGATCAGGTCTGACGCTGGGTCCATCGGTCTGGGTCTGAGCCTGCCTCCTGTCTCTCTCTCTCTCTCTCTCTCTCTCTCTCTCTCTCTCTCTCTCTCTCTCTCTCTCTCTCCCTGTGTGTGTGTGTGTGTGTGCCTCAGACTGCAGAGCACGCATCTCTTCAGACTTGGAGAAGTCTTTCTGCTCTCTGTCTGCAAAGCAGACTGGTTTGAAGCCACAGTTCTTTTCAGATGTTCACGTCGACGATCAACACCCTCAGATCTCTCCTGACGTCTTTTTTTTGTATTCCCAGTTCTTATGGAACAGGGAGTACTATAAAATGGGAACGAAGAAATGCTGTCTGTCTGTCTGTCTGTGTGTCTGTCCGTAGTTAAAACGTGCTCCACTCGCTCCAGACAAAATTTCTGGGCCGATCTTTCTGAAAATTTGTAGGTATGTTCATTATGGGCCATGGATGATGCCCGATCTTTTATTTTACCAGAATAGCCGTTACTAACGGCTTTAAATGATAATTTTAAAAAATCAAGTCCGATAAGGGAAATAACCACCGCACTGTCGAGTTTTTTTCTTTGTTTTTCTTCCACTAACTGGAAATTGTCTCCTCTCTGTCACTGTACTGGGAGTACGTTTATATGCTTTGCATTTTTTTTAAGCGTAATTGGAGTCAACCCATAATCCAGTT